>JAUBWS010096853.1:10089-24488 GCA_032270445.1 Darlingtonia californica | reverse complement strand
AGCAGGGTTATTACGGATTAATCACCCTGCTTTACGCTTACGCTTCTAAGCAAAATGTAATCAGTCATATAATTAAGGGCATTAATTTTCGCGGGAATTAATTTTCGCGAATTTCGCGAGTTCTATTGTTCTGTAACAAAAAAGACTATTGTTCAAGAACAATAGAAAACCCAAATTCGCGAAAATAAGTTCTCGCGAAAATTAATGCCCTTAAGGTAATCAGTCATATAATTATAATTGTAATTATTGCTTAAATTTTAAAACTTGCAGAAATTTTCTCGGTTTTTGTCTTTTATTTACCAAAATTTCCCCTGAAAAGCTAGACTGTACCACTGAGTGACTCCCTCCGGCGGCAAAAAAGAAAATTGCCGAACGGACTTCGTTTCCTTTTTTCCAGGAAAGCCAAAAAAATCTAGCAGGCATCAAATGCTCTCAGAACACATCCATGTTTTTCAGGAAGCCGAAATTTTCGGCCGAATACATCAAAATTTCCAGCAAGGTAGTTTTTGAAATATTCTCCAAATACATGTAAATTTTTAAGAAAAACATGTCATCCGAACAGATATTTTGCAAGAATGCCTCGTTTGCTTCTTTCGTACTAATTAGAAGTAGACTATAATTTGAGACCACACCCTCATTTTACGTATCAGCCCCAAATCTTTTGAAAGAATTAACTTACAATGCTGTGAAAATAGTGCAGTAATGCAAGGTACTACCGTCCCAGCACCTAAACGAGAAAATCAAATACATTTTTGATAGAGTATATTACGTGCATAGCCTTTGCTTTTACATTGGTAGTACATAGCAGCAGGCCTGTACTATGCCTGTACTATGTAGTGCAAAACGCAAAAGTTGGGGTGGACCCGCAATTTCAAAAAAATCACTTTCAAAAATTTTTATTAATTCAGCAAGGAAATGTTTCAAATTCCAATCTCTCGTTCTCCAGGTTAAATTATTAACAGAAAGTCCAGCACTGCATTTATTGACTTGCTCAATCAAATGAATTCTAAAGCTATCTAATTTTTGAATTAACGGTGTAGTGTAAGCTTATATATTTGACAGGAGCTAGCCCTTCCGAACCTTCTCAAAGAAATATTGCCAATAAAGAACGTACGGCAGGAAAATAGTTTTTCGTCATGCTACGGGGTCTGGTACAGGTTAGTGCTTTTCCATTAAGGCTTCGATTTTGACCAATCTCGAGATTATTCTCATTGGCGTTTTCACTGTGGTGGAAGTCATTGGGGCAATAAATGTAGGGTGGATTTATGCAACTTACCAAAAGAATATAATGATAATGCGAAATATGTAACAGCCACAGTTGGTGTGAATGCCATTATTATCATTGCTGGTATCATAGCAACCATTCCCTAAAAAATCGTTAATTAGACTATTTGTAAGCTTTTCCAACAATTAAAATTGATGCAGAATTTGTCGTGTCGTACTTAGAGCCTCCTTACCTGAATGGCAATCTTCTTTTCTTTTTGATGTTTCATCCTGCGGACGTAACCACCTATTCACAAAAAACCGTAGAAATATGACAATAAGATTATTTTGTGTCCCAATCCGCCTCGTTTTCAACTCTTTTATGGTAGTTATGACAACTAAATCCTGTGTTTAGTGATAAGTCATCAATACTTTAACATTTATTACAGTAATAGTGCGTTATCGATATGAATCTCTTGGGATTCTGTTCTTGCCATTAAAATATCCATGAAAAGGAGACGAAATAGAAAAGAAACTCGGGAACCACTATCGGTATAATTTTAAATCTCCTTTTGACCCTATTTGGAACCAAAGAGGTTGAGTATAAGAGACAAGCCTTCGGTTTTTACAAAGATTGAACTACAGTAAATCTTGCTATCAAGTTACAGACATACCTTGAACAAACATCATAACAAGTCCAGCAAAGAAGAATAATTTGCCTTGCTGCATACTAAAAAATAATCGATTGCAAAATTTTTAGTTGCTGTTAATTTAACGTGAGCGTGAATGGATTAATCTGAGTAATGTACACTGTATCGCTGTAACAAAAGAATCTACACACAGGTTTAGGGTGAAAAAGCCCAAAACGGTTGAGCGGATAGACTGGGAAGCCAGCAGCAAACGGTTAACCCTTGTATTAGTACGAGAGGCCCCTCCCCCTAAATGCTCGAATGGTTTGGGTTTGAATGTTGTAAATAATGATCATTGTAAATCTGAAATTGAGACCACAATTGAAATTTCATTGAAACGAACCTTTGGGGAGGGGGATTGAGAAAGGTGAGGTGCGCTCTGGATTCAGCTTTTACAATTTCAGACTTCGTACCCAAATGGTTCTTGATTTTTTTGAAGAACATTTAATATCAGTTTGTTGATAGCATAGAAATAACAGTTCCAATGTATGCGATTATAAGCAAATAATAAAGGGGGTTTACATATTTCATCGTCGCACTATACCTTGTGAAATTAAATCTTTCATGAGTCAGGAACGTCAGTGTAAATTCCAGACCAGAAAACACGAGAAGATATAAAAAGTTGACCAAAGTTAACCGATGTAATATACGGAGTGAACCTGTAAAACGAAAAAAGGAAAATTTATTCCGTACAACTTTTGCCTTTGATTATTAGCTGTATATACTGTACGTGCAGTAGACAGGACACCCGTTCTTTCCTCATGGTATGCAGACTATACGTGAAGAGACTAACTCTAGTAGTAAAACCTATTCATTCCTGAGGAAATGAAATTCATGAATGTTCGCACGTTGTCTCACATTGCGAATTGAACGCTCAGAAACAAAGGTCATAGAGTCTTAAACTGTGCGGTTCTCGAGATGTTTTCATTTACAAATTGGTTGCATCCGCTTGCAATGACCAGTGACGATGAATTTATTTCATTTTCGGGGAAGTATATTCTTTTTGGTTGGTCATGTTGAAACAGGCTTTTTTTTATTCTGGTAAAAAAACTTTAATTTTGAATTAGCTCAAACGTTGGTTTGACTTCGTTTGCAAAGGGGTTTGAAAAAAATCAAAACTCACTGAAAGCCTAATTAAACACGTTTACGTACCAAATTTGTTTCCTCCACCAAGTAAAGATACAGGGTTAACGTATGACCAAATTTTTCCTAACAATGCACTGATATCGAAGTCCTAAAATTGGGTGGTATAATACTGTATAATATACTACAGTGGAATCTCTATAAAGCGGACACCGTCGGTGCAAAAAAATGTGTCCGATATAGAGAGATGTCTGCTTATAGTCGATTCCACTAAAAATAATTCTTAGGTATATATCAAGCGTGAGCGGGATAAGGCCCGAAGATCCTACTCCAGTATACGTTTCTTAGTGCTGAAAAAGCCGTGGAATGGGCAGAAAATAATGCCCAGAAGATTTTTGATAATTAAAGTTAGTAAATAAATGATGAAATGTCATACATATTTTTGTGAAACTTGTCTTTTTCATCCCATTTTCGCCTTATAGAACGTCAATTTAAAGTAAAATTTCATTTGATGCAGAAAAAACTGTCCGCTTTACAAGTAGTCTGCTATTAGTCTAGATATTTTTCTGAAAGTTTGACTTAAATCATTCCGTTCCTTGACTTACTGTCCGTCTTATGGAGGTATCTGCCTTATAGGATGTCCGCTTTGTAGAGATTCCACTTAGTCTGTATTTATTGGATGCGGGTATTTTTCCCATAGTAGAGTATGTGAAAGAGACTATATTCCACTGTATGTATTGCTAGACTCACGCTGTTAGCTTCATAAGATCAATTTTTAAACCACTTTCTGATCTTTGGACATAGTCTATTTCTTAACCGGGGACCGCTCTCTGGTGCATGGGTCACAGAGCTCCTCGGTCACTACCCCGGGGTCTAAGACCGTAAAACATTTTCAAATTTCATGACAAATGTTATTGTCATCAGCACATTAGTGGATAAAAAGACAAATGTTGGATTACCTCTTTAAGGACCGTTATTTGTGCAATATTAGAAAAATAAAATTGTCCAAACTTCAAAAAAAAGCAAAATCTCGCCACTGGCAAAAATGAACAGGCTTTTAAACTCATTTGAAACTCTTTATAAATGAAGACCTTGATGTAATATTACCGCAGCCAAAAATGCCATCTAAATTTTGGCTGCTTAAGCGTTTGAAAGCTAAGCCTCGAGGCGAAATTTTTAATCTTTCAGTGTCAGACGGTCACTATGGGTGGCGAATATGGGTAGATGATATTGTCCTAAGAGTGCGACTAGTGCGTCAACTCGGTCTGCAAATTAACAATTTCGGAGGATTAGCCAAATCTGGAAATATGCAGCTACACAAAAAGGGAGGGATACAAATCATTAAATGTTTGAGTACCCGTTTTCGATAGATCATCTTTTCAATAAAGAATAAAGATTGACTTACCTTTTTCTTTTCAATTGTTTCATCCAATAAGAATATCGCTAGGAGTAAAGCTATTGTCTGTGCCGTCATGGCAACTTGAGCAGGTGCTCCAAAGGTATAGGTCATAGTAAGCATGTGACTTTCACGTGATTTAGTTGCAAAGTATGCACCAATCAGAGGGCCAGTAATAAAGCCAAGTGAAAATGCTAGTCCAATGAAGGCCTGTAAAATAAATCGATATGCTACTGATATTTTCATCTGATTCTAGAAACTTCTTGTTGTTGGTCTTAAATTTAGATTGTGTGACCGTATGGGGTTCATCAATGACCCTTTCAAAACTGGTTAATTGAACGACAACGACAACGTGCATGCAATGACAAGGCTTAATTTGAGTCAATTTCAAAATGTAACAGCTTTTTGGAAAACGTATTGTGTGTGAAGCTGGATCCCCTAATCGAATAGTTGACGTTCTGGAGCTTAATGTACCTTTAATTGACAGAAATAAAGAGACGTAAGCTCGGATAGAACTCACACAATGTTTGGTGATGGCTCCTAGAACAGGATTCATGAATGTTTTGTCCTACGTGGATAAAATTTCGCGTACATTAATTTCTCTTTTAATGGCTTTGCAGTTTTTCAGAAAACCGCGATAGCTAAATCCATTACGAAATTTGAAATTTTGATAGCTCTATACCAAACTCTTTAGGTAGATGAAGACGAACATCTTGTCATAAAACAGCAAAAAAAATCCACGCAAAATTTTATCCGAGTGAAATAAGAAATTTTGGGTCATTTTTCAAAAAACTATAGATTCTGATGCTTATTCTCACAGCGTGAAATTCTACCGAATACGTTCCCGTATCTTACCGTATATGGACTAATTTCTTTCATATATGCAAGAAATTAGTCCGTATTTGATAATATACGGGACCCGTATTCGGACGTTTTTCAAGCTGTGTCTGAAAAATGCGATGATTTTTATCGTCTTCAATGAAAAGGATTATAAAGAAAGTACGAACCATTCCTTTGCCACGGTTTTCTTTGTCAGTTATATCTGACATCATGGTAGTACATAATGTGACAGAACCTTTCAATAAGCCACCCAATATTCTTGACATCAAAAACATTGTGAATGTTTCAGATTTCCACCACACCAAGTACGAGCATAATGTTCCACACTATAATTGAATTGGTTCACATGGAAATAAACTAATCGCATGATATAGTATATTCAAGTAAGTAACCGGGTGTCGTTATAAGTGGAGAATTAGCTACAATAGCCGCAGCCCTGAAGCCAGGAGTGGCGAAATGGGTCAGAAAAGTTAAAATTGGCCCCCTCCCCCTTTGTTCATCGACATTTTCATTTCATTTACTTCCTTTTATTTTTATGGTTGAACATTTTCGAAACCAGCCGGTAGGTGCCAAATGCTGATTTAAGAAAAATTGTTTCTAATCATCCCGGGGAGGGTACCCGTCAATTTCTAAGGCTAGTACCCCTCCCCCGGGGGATCATCCTAACTTTTATTTGACCCCCCCCCCTTTCCCTCTCGGTCCCGGATTATTTACTCTGGCTTTCGGGTTACTGGTAAAGCAATCCTTTTAAGTAGTAAGGATCAATGTGAACTTGGTAAATCTTAATTATCAGAGCCTATACAAACATGGTAAAGATGGCCTAAATAGCTCTTTGTTCAAAAGTAATTATGAAATTTCTTTACACGTTGAGATAACATTCAACGTCAGTATGAGCTACTCGTGTAAAACTTTTTAACTATGTGCTTATGAAAGCGGTATTGTAATTTAAACCTACCATACTGAATACTAGAATTTTTTTTCTTCCTAAAACATCAGACAAAAAGCCAATTGTTGGACTGCAAATGAATTGAAGCATTGAAAATATAGATCCCAAAATACCTAGTAAACGAAATTGAATTATCGATATTACCTAAATCCAAACCTCGATCCCAGGGTGCATTTTTTCTCTACGCACCTTAGTAACATTTCGGTACACCGGATTTCAAGTAGAGTTGTCAAATAAGGTCCATTTGTAGTCTAAGCGCAGACCTAAAACACGCAAAGATTAGCGCGCTCGTTAATGTCCGTAATCAGACTAGGTCCCAAGGTACCTTAAATTCAAAGGAGAAATAAAGAATAGAGCGTTTACAGACCACCCAGATAATATGAAATAGCGTGAAGATAAGATTTTGTACAATGTTTTGAAAACGTTTTATCCTTGTCCTCACCTGTTCGTTTTATTGGAGTGAATTTTTCTTCACAGGTTATGGGTCAAACCAAGGAGATACGAACACCCATCCTTTTGTCATACAACTTTATATAACTAAAATGCTGTTTTTTTCGCAAGCTACTTAGTTGAATGCAAACTGATGAGTTTGTCAAAATCAAAAAATCTAAGGATATATGACAAAAATTACAAAACAAACTCCAGAAGAAATTATTGCTAAATTAGCAAACTTTGAGTTAAATTTTCTTAGCCTTCGTAAATTCTACAAACATGGAGATCTTTTAATGGAGATCATTGACCTTATTTAGGGCCTTCACAGAGCGAGCCATAAATGTCATAAATGATAATTAACTCATATTTTAAGCATTTACAGACTTTGGAAACTTACAAAGCAAGTCAATTCCCGAACTTTTATAAACATTTATTTTTTCAAGATATTCAAATTTTCCTTACATTGAAAGGGTTCAATGACAAATACGATGCTACTGTAGGTACATACGGGTGTCGCCTACAAGTTTTCGTCTCGGTTATTCAATCAAATTATATGGTCTTTTCGATCAGATTTAAAGAGAATTGACCGAAGGGTATGTTTTTTCACGTTGAAAAATGCACTGTAAGGGTATGGATCCAAATGCACTGTAAGGGTCGAAAACCGACAAACAGACAATCAAATGAGCATTTAACGGCACTTTAAGGGTACAAAAATTGACTGTAAGGGTTAAAAACCGACAATCAGAAAAGAAAATGAGCATTTTACGGCACTGTAAGGGTAACAAAAACTTAATAAAAATGCACTTACGGCATGTAAGGGTATGTATTTCAGCTTTGATTTCCGATCGTCAAATTCGGGCAAGAGCACGAAAACTGATTGAGTATAGATTATAGCACACGAGAAAAAGGATTTCTAAAAAATTCATTACCTCCGATAAGGACACTGTTGTATCTTTTGCGATCAGGCATTCCAAGCGTACTTTTCATCCATTCCATACATGATTGTATTTGTCGTAACGACCCATCTTTACTTGCTGAAACTTTGTCTTTATCATCGTAAAAATCAATAATTGATGGGAATAACGGTAAGATTATAGTAAATGCAATTAAATCCAGAAATAGTATGACGAAGATAATGTAAATGTTTTTCATTTTGTATTTTATATTTTTCTACTTCTGTGTCACTTATCCTTCTGTCATTGTCTGTCAAAAAAAAAGAATTTTATTAATTCCGCAAGGAGATGAATTGCGATAATTTTTGATGCCATATCCAATTTCAGTCTATTATTAAATTAATTACTGTATAATTGTTTGACTTTTGGTTGACAAATAACTTTTATAAAGCAAGCAATATCAAGTGAAAAAAGTGGAAGCATTCTCTGTGTCCGTATGTGATAAATAAGTTTCGTTGAAGAGTTTTGCTACTGGCTGTTTTTGTCAAAACGCTTGATGTTGTCGGTTTGCTAATTCGTAAAATAAAGAATGATATAGATGAAATTTTAAAATCTCTGCACTAGGATATAGCCTGGCGGAGTCCATGCAACGAGATATAAGAGTGGGCGGTGGGCGAAATCATCTAGCTAGGATGCGGTTAAATGGAAGCGGTTCAACTTCGAAAGTTTTTCATCCACAAATGTTGGTCTACTCTCCTGAGATATGTTGCATATCTTTTTCGCATTGAGTTTGAGAAAGGTCCTATTTCGCATTATTCGAGTTTTCTACAGAAACGCTTGTTAAAAATGTTTGGAAGGACGACAAATCGAGACAATATATTGCTTGTTTAATCAAATACTTGTAACAAGCGTTTCCATAGAAACTCGAATAATGCGAAATAGGCCTTGGGGAGGGTGTACCATGGGCGGGCGTCGTTGGTTGGAATCGGTTTTTAAACAGAACGCCCTTTTTACTCTCTTAATAAGCTAGAGCCGTAAGCCCTGTAAGATAAAACGGATGTGTTTTCATGAGAGGCTGCTGTAGAAATCTCCTTATCTTGTGACACGAGTCTTTGAAAATTTTAACGGTACAGGCCTGCAAAGATTGACCAAAATATTAAATAGAATGTTCGTCTCTGTTACCCTAATTGCTTACCTTATCCCCTACCCTATCATTTGCTTTTGTTAGTTGTCTCTTAGTATTGCTATCAAATTTATGCAAAGATACCTTTACAGAAATTACCATACTACCTCAACATCACATCACAACTATGACTTTTTCTGTACATTCTAAATTGCTGCGTAAGGATTAATACATTATATTATATCAACTATTTAGATAAATGCTTTCTAATCTTTAGTTTCGCTTGCAGTTGTCAAAAAAAGAAGTCCGCAATGAATAAAAACAAAAACACCAGAAATACCTCTTTATGACACACGATGCACCATTGTTATGTAACGCCAATAGAATGGGGTTGTGAACTTCTGAGAGGGCTTTGAGACCGTTAAAGCTATCAAATTTGATTTGCGTCTGTGTGATATGAAACCGTCATTATTTCAACACTTTGTTCTCTTGATTACGACCATCGTGCGCTCAATTGTAAGTACTTTCATGTCAAAAAAATTCCTTTATCAATGAAAAAACAGATCTATTCCAACGACATAATAAAAACAAATGTTTAAACCGCAAACACTATTCAATCATTTATCCCGCTTCACAATACACGATGTCTAATTTATAAAGCATATAAACTTCTAGAACAGACAAGTTGCTGCTACTATGTTAACGCTTCGCAAATTTTGTTATTGCCTGGTCACATTTACGCCATTAAAGTTCCCAATTTTTCAAAATAAATTAAGTATCGTCAGTTAAGACGAGATTCTCAAAACAAACTTTCAAGATTGTAGCAGAACAGTAGGCGGAAGGGAAAGGCAGAGAAACGTGAATGAGAAAGTAGTCACTTTTGTCTTGCAATGAAATTGCTTGTTATGGAGGCCATTTGATTCAAAACACAAAGAGTTGCTGGATTTGTGGAGAGTTGTTGGATGTTATGGATTAGGAATCAAATAGCCTCATGGATATGTAGGCAAAAAGTGTCCGTTGCATTATATTTTTGGATTTTTTCCAGCCAGTTCCAGCCAGTTGCACTAGCAGACGACACACACTGGACATGTTCTAGGATAAGTCTGGTGTGAATATTTTTAGTCCACACACACAGTTTGTGACAACATTGAATAGATAAATGTCAATCCTGGAAGTTGTCCAGCATGAATCTCTATTTTACCAAAATTACTGTGGTGGACAACACTGTGTATATATATACTTTATTTAAGGGCTCTTATTTTTTTATATAAAGCATTAAAATTTCTTTTAAAAAAAGACTATACAGCTATACTGGACAAAGTCTGGGTGCATTTTGACATGATGGCTGAATGAACACTGTTAATGTCCAAGTGGTTGGGTTATTTTCACCTATGGTGTAATTTGTGACTTTTTGAACATACCAGGCATTTATACCCAACCGTCTGGCAGGATCAAGATTCTCCATGGCAATTAAGCGAGTTAGTTGTCAATTTGTAATTTTACCTGATCACCTGCAAATCAACAGACATCCCCCAATGGACAGTTAAGCCAAAATAGCCAAAAATGTCCAAGAAAAAAATGAGGCAATGCATGCACTGTAAATCTAATACATATTTACATATATAATCTCTTATAATTAACATTAACGTTAACGTTAAATAAAACATGGCACATGACATGGGCAATTTTCAAAGCTTTCAGAAAATATATACTTGTGCCAAGAAAAAATAAACAGGTATTGAATTATGTAGGGAAAACCAAAATCATGCTAAGGGGGGTAACAACTATCATTAACTGATCAAAAGTGTGGGGTTTGCAGATACAACAGGTAGTCCATTGTTTTTCTGGTATATTAGAATTTTTCCTGCCACTTGCACCAGACTACACCAGTCTTGTCCAATGTAAATCTGAATTTACAACAGAGATCTTGCCCAAAAATAATGTCTGGCATGGTCTTCCTCTTAGGGCTTGTATTTTAAGAAACTTAGAACCCCTTAAGTTATTATTATTATCATTAAAGAAATACAATTCACAGACCTAATAGGCATCTATAAATTGGCCTTCTTTGCAACGTTTTTATCAAAAAAGGTTAGTCCTTGGACTTTCTTTTTCACGCCACTTGAAAGTAGGGCCTTTGTTGTTTTTGTTTCTAGCTTCTGCTACATTGCAGCAATCTTTAGTTAGTTTGCTTTCGTTCTTTGACAGATCTTCCTGGGCATAATGTTGTATTGAGAATCTTCAGTTTCTTCAGATTTTTTATTACCGTGTTGGCCTTTCAATTTTGTCTCATCCTTTATTTCCCTGTGATTTTCTTTAACATTATAACTCATTTGATTTTACATTTTCTTCTTTCCTCTCCTGTTCCAAAACACTTCTTAAACATTCTCAACAGATTTGTATTCTTCCAGGTAATCTCTTAATACATTAAGTCTAATTACTGTATGTTTTGATTTTGTTCACTTCATTTTTGCAGAGATGTCATGGACACAATTTCCCATCTTTTTAAAACCTTGCTTTCTGTAGTGTCTTTCAGAGATTGAGGTCTCCATGAGATTGAAATTTTCAAGGTTTTAATTTTGATAAATCTGACTAGCCCTATAGATAGACCATGAAAAGAAGATGGAGTCAATTTTTTACTGCTGTTATCCAGAAAAAAGAGACGACAAAAAATCTTTTGTTTAACTTGGGCTCTTTCTGTTAGTCATATTCTTTTTTAGGAGATTAGTCTCTAAATGAGTTATCTTGACAGGGAAAATAGAGGTATGTTACGTGAAATTGGTAATTTAGTTTTACAAAAAGATGTAAGTTAAGCTTTCACAGACAAAAACATTTGACGTCATTCTTAAAAAAAATACAAAAACACAGACCTTTTTTTAATTTCAAATTCCAATGCAACATGCTTTGTTATTAGCATGTAAGGGCAATAATGTACTGTATTTGTTAATTTTTTGTTGACACCAGCAATTTGTTCTTAGCTTTGCTGTTCATTATCCTTTTGATGAAGTTCCCTGGCTGCTGAGTACCTAATACCAAAAAATTACTTGGTTTATTGAAATATAATTAGGTGTTGCCAACTTATTTCACTTTGATACTATTTTTGCTAACCCAGCACTTTTTTTCAATGTAACAAAGAAGTGTTTAATGTGAAAAGTTTTGACTAAAATGTAGGTTAAAACCTACCTCACATAAAAATAAAGTTTGATCCATAAACATTATTGATGAGATGCAAAAATTAGATGAAAACTCCTATTTTTAGCGCTTTTGACACTAACTGTGAATGGGGTCAACAAGCAGTTTAATTGGTTTAAAAACATTCTTAAATGGTAAGTTTCATTGTTGCAGTTTGTTAAAAAAGTTTACAAAAGGACATGATACAGATAAGAATTTATTACTTTTCAGCATGTGCAGAAGCATGTTTTATTACTTCAAACATTTCGGTTTGATGAGACAGTCTGTGGATATAATCTGTGTACTGAAACTTCACTTGAATGCGTTTTACATTATATGAAAAAGAACAGTATGTGTTGTTTTTTGCTATGCAGCTTATTTCTTTCCTTGGTTGGGTTGTGGTTGAAAATCCACAATATTATGCTATATGATTGCAAAAAGTATTTCACTATGCTTTGATCTTTCTATAAATGCAGTTTTATTTTTTAGAATACCTATTAAAATACTAATCCATTATGCAGCCATTTTGAAAAAGATCAAAACTATGGTGGAGTTTTTTGTTATTTTACCAACTGGTCAAAATTTGACCATAAACCTTCATACGAAAGAGCTTAAAGGAGCTAATTTACTTGAAAAAGTTTACACCTCACTCAACATTGCTCCAGACGAAAAGTTTTACTTTGGTTTGAAGTATTCAGACAAAAATGATGGGTCCATGAACTGGATATTGGATGGTGATAACTTAAAATCCATGTCGTTTTTGTTTTCTGGTTCTTCACACCCGTCAATGCAGTTTGCTGTGAGGATGTTTCCTACAAACCCCGACTTTGCGTTATCAACAACTAATGCAAGGAATCTGTTCCGACAACACATAAAGAAAATGTTACTGGATAATAATCTTGGTTGCGACTCCAGAACACATGCAATGCTAGATGGGTTTATAGCCCAGAGTGATTTAGGTGATTGCACTGCCATCATCCCTCAGGACTATAGGAAAGCGTTGAGTAAAGTGGATATCTATGCTCCATCAACTCTAGGAGCAGGCACTCCAATCAGTGAAGTTGACTATGTTAAAATGGTGCGAAATTATCACTTAAAATTAAAAGGTGTAAGTCCAGCGCAAGCTGATATTTTTTTTCTTGGAATGGTTCAAAAGGTACCAATGTATGGCTACAAGATTTACAATGCTTCAGATAAAATAAATAAGAACTTTCACTTAGCATTATCTAGTGAAGGAATTCATTTTATGTATGAATCAACGCTTGAAGTATTTTCAATATCAAAACGAAAAGAGACTTTCTTTTGGAGTGATTTGATTTTCGCAGAGCAAGATCGAAATAAAATCAAGATTGGCTTCATAAAAAAGAAAGAATTTGTTGAAAGGTATGTAAAAATAGCAGGTAAATATAGTATCAAAAGTGGGGCAAGATTCCTACAAGATCTGGAATGGCATAAAGCCCATTTTCTTGACCAAGTTGATGGTACCCAAAGTATTGTTTTTGATAGTAGAAAGAAAGCTCAAAGAGTACATTCTGAAAAGATACCCAGAAGAAATTCAACATTGAACCGAACTGTAAACAGCTTGGGCAGATCCATTCGATCATCATTGAGACTATCAAAAAAGAAACGGAACAAGAGCGAAGATATTGAAATTAATGGCACTGATAATGATTTTGAATTATCATCGACAAGTAGATTAAAGTCTGAATAAAATTACTAATTTCCATATCATTTGTTAAATTAAATTTGGTAATGTTGATAATACATTGTTCGTTTTTGTACATTTCATGCACTGATTTTTTTATTTTGAAGTTTTATTATTTCAAGTATTTATCATCACTTCATTTTAAGTTGTTGTATGATGTCTTATTTATTTTAGCATGCAGAGTTTTCCTATCGTTTAGAATTCGACAACAATCATGAACTGGCCAGTTAATATAATTAGAATATATATTAATATCTTGTTTTAACAAGAATTGGTATAAAGGTTGTTTGTAGAGCTTTTGTAGACTGGTAGCTTTTCATTTTTAGTTCTGAAATGAATGTATTTTCTAGTTAATTTCTATTTTTAAGGGAGTGGCAACGATAAAAGTTCACGTTTTGATTTTTGATAAGTGTATATAAGAATTAATTATTGAGAACTGATGAGTTTTTTCTTTGTTACAATTAATATGGTTTTGAATTTGAATAATATATACATGATTTAAATCACCAGTGTCCTCCCTATTTCATGCTGATAAGAATTTAATTTTAAATTTATGTAAAAGAAACAAACTATTTTTGTCACTCCTACTACTTAAAAAATCTAGGACACTATTTTTAGATTTTCCGAAGTCCTTTCTGCACTTATTTCATTTTTCAAAGATTTATTTAAGAACGTCCGAGGCTGAAAGAGTCAGAAAAATAAGCACATCTAGCCTCAGCTGAGATGTAGACCTTCTTATAAAAAATTTAAAAAACGTGTATTAAAAAAGTGTGCATGTACTTTCAAACGAGGCTTAAGATTCCCACTACTGTATATTCAAAAAAGTTTCATGATTTATTGACATAAATATGAGGCTTTTCTGGCTGGAAGGGATCTGTTCAAATTTCAAAAGAACTAGGATGAAATTTTTCGATAACCTCG
>JAUBWS010096842.1:0-11082 GCA_032270445.1 Darlingtonia californica | reverse complement strand
GACCAGAAAATGTTGTTTGTTGTGGCTGTTCAAAGTGACCCCACCGAATTCAAAGTCGCCCCCATCTACGGTATAAACTGAAATATCTTGTCCGGTTACTCTTCTAATCTGTTTATTTCGGAATATTTCAAAACAGTTCATGCACGCAAGTATTCTAATAGGTATATATATAATAATATTTATAGATCTCTTGACAATTTTAATCTGCACTTAATTAGGGACATCAACAAAATATTTTCATCCCTCTTAGCAGCTTTTTGCTGTTAAGCTTCAAAACTCCTCCCTCCCTACTGTACCTCTTACCAGCCTTAGCTTATTCATGAAAAAGCTTTCAAACAGTCAAAAAATTGACCATTTCCAAACAAAAATAAACATGTTATTTTGTAAAACAACTCTATATATTTCAACAGAATTCATTTTAATGTTACTTGATAAATATTATGCAAAACAGAAGAAAAATTTCACTATGTTCCAATTTTGTTTTCCTTATTCTTATAAATAGCAGTCTTATGCGGTTATTATACTATTATAGTATAGTTATATACATACCATGACCCCCTCCCCCTCTTTCTTCATCCACCATTCCATCCAGCAAAATGCAGGTAACAGGGGCGAAAATGATTTGTCTATAGTCCCTTAATATGAATATAAAAACAGTATAAAAAACTTTTAACAAAATTAATGTAAAATGCTAAACACATCCAGCAGTCTGACTTAGTGACTGACAGAGTTGTAAGTGTAAGTCGCTGCAGAAAATACTTCACTCGTGTCTAAGGTACCATTATGAAACACGGCAAGGTGCGATATTAACCAAATATAAGTTTTGACGAGGTGCCATCACCCTTAAAAGTTCATGTATGAAATAGCCGAAATGAAATAGATATATAGTCTACAGTACCGACAGTTTATCGCTCTGGTCTATGGGCAAACATCCAAAAGCGCATATTTTGAAAATGATACTACACATCTCTTTTAACTATCCTTGGTTCGACAGCAACATAATAATTTCCAGGACGGCTGAGCAACGTTTTACATCGGAGATTTTAGTTTGCTTAAAAGCTCGTTAATGAACAGGCAATTACGGAAGACAAACAAACAAGATAAACAATAATGTTTAATTCATTTAAATAACTCTCCCCTTACTCTTCCTTTGTGAACAAATTATTTGGTAACATACTAGACAAATCATTTCGTTAAATAAGTAAAAATTTCTTGCTTTACAATTTGAAGTATATGGAGCCGTGGTCGAGTTAGACTGTACCAGTCTCTCCCGCGGCAAATTAGAAAATTTCCGAACTTACGTTATCTACCGTGAAAGACTCTGGTACAGGGTATGGCCGAGTACCCTGAACCATAGACTATTCCATAGTCTAAGTTAAAGAGAACACACAGCGGGAATTTCGCACGGCAGCGAACGGCACTCGTCTGTTAAATTCCACATGGCTCCCTTGTAAGTGATTCACGACGTAGGATGGTATGTAAGTATATCGTAAAAATTTAAATCTTCCGTGTAGATTGTTACATACCAAATCCGAGATGTCACGAGCATTGGACCTGTAATGTCTGGTCAGCGCTATGATTTCCTATACTGAGCTGATATCGCGAATGGTTCACTACTATTACTGTTACAATTTTTTTAAACTATAAAAACGGGTGTAATCCCGTCGCCATAAAACTATTCAACAAATCCTATATAAATTTAGATAAAGAACTTTTTTATGTATAAAAATGTATGAAAAAAGATTTAATATAGTTCATGTTATGCTGACGACTCCTTCGCATGTTGAAATGTCGTACAGCTCCGATTTCGTATCGATGGTATCAAAGATCGATAGACTTCCACGTATGCAGAAGCATAGAGAACGGCAAAGAGTGAATGAGATCTTTTTTCTTTACCAACCTACTGTCAACTCGTATTTAGCGTTTTGCTTGTCCGCTAACACTTCTTCCAGTCTCCTCGGGAATTTTGCACATTCTCAGCCAGTTCCTCCAGTGACGGCAAAAACAAGAGGCGTGAATGTTCCATGCTCGATCTCTATAATTCTCTGGTTGTGTGACCTTTTTTATCTCTCTTTCGTTTTGTTCAAACGCGCAACGAAGACTCTGGTTCACTTATTTTTCGCGGTTGGGTTGATAACTATTATGTCAAATAATGTGTTTTGACCAGTTTTCCAGAATTCTTGCGTGCGGACATCTAATCGTGCCTTGTCACCCCTGATAGCTGTTTTTCCGTCCAGTTGTTCCCCCGTCAGTGGGATCAGCTGAGGCTCACCCGTTACATCCTTGCTCACCTCACTTAGTATTTTCGCAATTAAATTTCTCCGCTCGTTGTGCCTCATAGAAATAAATCCGCCCTTTTTACACGATAGCACATGTTGTATGTCTGATGTGCCACATTCACATCTCTCCGGAAGTTTCGAAAGTTGTAAGCCATATCTGATTCTTACAAGTATCCCAGAACTGTTGTTTGTTCAGCATGTAACCTTCTTCCTTGATTGGAATTGTCGACAACCATAAAGAAGGTCCTTTCTATAACGCTAAATCATTCAGTTTTCTTTGTTTGTCATCCATTTCAATCCGGAGTTGATGGAGAACTTCGTTAGATCCTTTCTTTTTTGCGTTCTTGATCACAATTGTTGCTTTGTTAGGCTTTTAGATGTTTTCACCTATTTTTCTATCCTGCGTCACGATCAATCTAGATACAGATTTTGTTACCAAGATAGAATTTTGAAACTCAATCGGAACTTGCTTTGCGAAGATGGGAATTCCAAGACCTCCCATACTTTGTGGATGGTAGCGACATCAATTTTCTCAATGATACCGATGTATTTACTGTTACAATACCGTATAATACAAAGTATGTTATTATAGAACTGAGGGGAGGTATACTTGACCTATGGACCATTTGTGCCGACCGTAAGAGTATGAATCGTCATCCTTTTGAGTTTCGCTAAGGGTATCAAAATCACGATAATTACAGTGCATTTCTTAACAAATTTTCCCACTAAATGTCTTAAAAGCCATATAAAATTGCAAAAATTGTCAAAAAATCGTCCCTGTAAGGGTATAATTTCGATTCTCGGGCGGAATATACTCGACGATTCTCGGGCAGCATATACTCGACGATTCTCGGGCGGAATATACTCGACGATTCTCGGGCGGAATATACTCAACGATTCTCGGGCGGAATATACTCGACGATTTTTAAGGCTGGTATCCTCCATCCGAGATTACTTGATTGCTTGTTTAGAAAGATTTTTTTGGGATTTACTTACGGTGATTTCCTAGTAAAAAACCTATTTTCTAAAAGATTAAGTGAAAATTGAAAATTTGAAAAAAATTCATCTAAACGCTTTGATCCAGTCTGGGAAAGATGAAAACTTTCATTTCATGCATAATTAATGAGCTCAAAAATGCATGAAATCTCTAAAAACATACCCTTTTTATGGCAAAAATGCACCAGCGCTGCATAGATTAGCCAAATCCAATACCGCTTTCTTTTACGTAAATGCATAGCTTTATGTGCAGAACCAAAACAATTCGACTTTTTGCAACTTTAGGCTCGATTTTAAACGCATAGTTTGATATAGCACGAAGAATAGGTGTCTTGTTAATCATTCATCACCTATTTAGTCAAAATTCAATTTTTTTCCAATGTCTTTGGCTCAACACACCAAACATTGGCAGCACTCAATTCACAGAAAGTTTGACTATTCTTTTAAGAATTAGCTATCTTTGACAGAAGGTCCAAAAGTAGCATTTTGGGAAAAAGTAGTTTAGCGGCCCTATCAATGAGGAAATACCGATAAAACAAATAGAAAAGTAAAATAAAAATCCTCAGCTACTGACTTCAAGCTATCTAAGCTATTCAAAGCCACTCATGCAAATGCACGATAAATATGCTACCCGGATAAATATCACTTTACAATCACTTGTGGTTAATGCAACAATCATCAGCTTTGAAAAGTATACAAACGGAAAGTTAGATAGTTTTTATTGATTTGAGCTTAAGAAAAGATTGCGAAAGAAAATAGCGTAAAACTTTTACTAAAAGAAAGAAAGCATTATGGAATTAAAATTGCCAATTGCAGCCAAAATCTTTTCTTCTACGTTTTTCTTTTCTTCCGTATTTTCCATGGGAATTTTGAAATTCACAAATTATGAAATATTTTGGTAGAAAATCCCTAAGAAAATCATTATTAATAACTTATTATTATTAAATTACTAAAAAAAACTATTTTTTTCTTTATTTTTGGTTTTGCATTTTCAGGAAAAGTTACGAATTCGTATTTTTTGACGCATTTTTGAGAAACGTTGGCCAATTCGGAATCTTTACTTCCGTCACTTACGTCATTTATCTTTTTTATCTTCTTTAAATCTTTAAGATTTTGATACGATTTTAATATCATTAGAAAGCCCCACTTCTTCTAAATTTATAGATATAGGAATTACACACATGTTGAATAATGCTTTCGGTATCCTTTTTTCTGAATCCCAAACTTACTTCTAAATGCACCGCTGTCTAGTGCTTCTTTGATACAATGCATTAAAAATCAACTCGTACTAGTACAATAATCAATCTTTTATTTTCTGAATGACACATGATAACAGTATAATGTAAGCTTTGTTTTTCAATTCACAACAAGTACAGTTCATTCACTGAATAAAACCATCAACGAACATAAAAAAGCCAAGTCCCAAAATTATTGTATCCAGGTGTACTCGATAAATTATCATCACATTCCATTCGTGAATATTCTCCGACACTCAAATGCGTTTTGCCATTTCTATACCATATGAATTTGTAAAATCTTGCATTGACACTTGATTGCAATGCAAGGTTATTTTCAATGCAGGCGCTACTCCGTGTTACTGAAGTGTCGTCATTCATATACTTCAAAGCATTGCATGTATTCATATCTTGATAATATGTTCCCATGAGATAGTCAAATACATTTTTACTTGGAGTAGTTGTTTGATCACTAAATGAAGCATGATTCCTTCGACCATGATAAGGTTTTGTGCAAAAAACACGGAATTCGTGAAACTTTACATAAGACTGCAATGTAGGATAGGTTGCACCTGAAAGAAGAAAATTTTGCAATGCAGCTTTATTCAAACCAAGAAGATTTGTAGAAAGAATGTTGTTGATATTATAGTTGCTGACATCTGTACTTGTTGTCGTTTGTACTCTTCCAATTCGAACCCATCCTCCTGAAAGTTTAAGAAGTAAAATGTATGACTTTATAGATTATAATAACAGTATATAAGCACATAGACGGATAAACCATGGATGTGGAGCCCTGGCAGAATGGTTAGGGTGCTGGATGCTTAAACCAGGATCCATAGTCATGTCATTTATGCGAGGCTTTCCATAATGAAGTTTGCCAAGAACTGTTTATTCTTTGTTTTTCTAGGAAGGCAAAGCTCTTCTAATTGATAGTTCATGGAAAACTGAAGTTAGTTAATATCCTTGGCAAATACTCAAAATCACTTATGCTCACAAGCGAGGAATGTGGATTCTAATCGCGCACGATGAAAGCCGCAAGCCTAGCGGAGATAAAGCACGTGCTTGAATTAGCTTATTACCGCCGAGTACAACAACAACTTGAATTAGCCCAATTATTCTCCGAGTCTAACACTGACATTTTGGCGATAGTTGACCACAAAATAGTGCATAAAGAGGACGAAAAAGATACAACCGTCTACAAAGATCTCTAGAACTGCACCTTGATAACACAATCAGCCTGGAAGAATAACTAAAATGCAGCAAACGGTGGCGTGGGTCTACTTGTAAGCAAGCGTGCCAAAAATGCCTTGGCCGATGTTAAAACATTCAACAATAAAGTTTTGGTAGCCAAGTTCAACGGTAATCCCTCCACAACTGTAATTATCACCTACTCCCTACAAGAGGGAACATGCTGTCAATCACTATAAACACCTCTCGAATGCCATCAAGGATGTACCAAAGCATGATTTTCTTACAGTATAATTATGGGGGATTTCAATGCTCATATAGGTAAAGACGATGCTAATTTCACTTTCCATGAGAAAACAAACAAAAATGGTCAGCTCCTCCTAGATGGCAACAGAATGTAACCTGATCATTACGAACAAAAAACTCCAAAAGAAGAACGGTAAACGGTGGACTTATATTTCAGACATGTCAAATGTGAAAAGTCAAGTGGATTACATTCTTGTGAACAGCAAGTGGGTCAACTCCATCAAAGACAACTCAGCTTTTAACACCTATGCAAGTTTAGGTTACGATCATAGAGTCCTACGAGCACGAGTAAAGATAAGTTTGCGAAAGTCCAGAGCGCCGAGAAAAAACAAGTACGACTGTAATGTATTAAGGACTAAATCAGACCTCCAAGCCAGATACTCCATCTTACTTCAAAACAGATTCAATGCTCTCTCAGAAATTGACAATGACGTTACATAGCGCTATGAAAACTTAATACAAGCCAACAATGAAGCTGCTGAAGAGCTTATACCGAAAAAGAAGCCAAAAGAAAACTAGAGAACTTCACGTGACCCACGAGTTATCCAAGCAAGGGAAAACATCAGAAAGACTTTTTCTAGATATCTAGAGTACCAGACCCCTGCCATTGAAGGTCGGCCACAAGCAGAAAAAGCAACACTCCAAAATGCTTACGACGTAGTCATGGAGGAAGAACTTTCCAAGAAATACATGATTTACAAGAGATGAACGCCATCCATAGACACTCTGAATGCTTGCAACTGGTGAATAGCATAACAGGAAGGAAACAAGGAAGGAGTGGCATCCTTGAGGACAAGAATAAAGACGAAGAAAGAGTCAAAAGCTGGTATAACCACTTCAAGCAGCTGATTGGCCAAGAACCAGTAATCAACGGTTAGAGTACTAAAATCGCTACTATCATTGACAACATCAACATCAAAACCGGTGAGTTCAGCATAGATGAATATAAAAAAGCAAAATCAACGATAACTCTGGGGAAGTCATTAGGTCCTGACATCATTCCCTCTGAAGTCATCAAAAACTTTGACATCGATGAAATAATCCTCAACTTTGCTAGCAGATTATAGATTATTGATAAACAATGAAAAACCAAAGCAGTGGTCCCTTAGCAACATCATTCCGATCCCGAAAAATGAAGACCTCAGCAAAAGAGGGAACTACCGTGGTATTTCGCTCAACGCCATTGCTGCAAAGCTTGTCAATCGTTTAATTTTGAATCGTATCCAGCCGGCACTCGACCCACTTCTAAGACCAAACCAAAATGGCTTCAGGCCGGAAGGTCAACAACAGCACAAATTTTCGCACTAAGGGGCTTTATCGAAGGTGTCAAGTCTCGAAATTTATCAGCCGTCAATCTTTTCCTCGCCTTCCGAAAAGCGTTTGATAGCATCCATCGAGGAAAAATGTTACAAATCCTGAAAGCATACGGAATGCCCGACGAATTAATTGCCGCTATAGGAAAACTCTATGAGGATACACGAGCAATGGTTCTATCTCCTGATGGAGAAACAGATAAATTCAGCATAATAGCAGGTGTCCTGCAAGGCGACACGCTTGCACCCTACTTTATTATTGATGTTTATTATCGTATTGGACTATGTAATGCGACAAGTTATGGTGAATGTTGATAGTCCAGGGTTCACAATCAAGGAAAGAAGAAGCCGAAAATTTCCTGAAGTAAAAATAAGCGATCTAGACTTTGCGGATGACATTGCACTGACAGTGAATCTAGTTGAAGAAGCGCACACGGCTTTACTTAATGTCAAGAAGGCTGCTTCTGATGTTGGGCTACACTTGAACGCCGCAAAAACTGAGGTTATGATCCATAACTAACCAACATAGTCTCTGAAACTGGTGAAAATATCAAGATTGTCCAAGACTTTAAATATCTTGGATCATACGTTAATGACTCACTCAAAGATATAAACTACAGGAAAGCACAGACATGGAATGTCTGTAACAAATTAAGCAAAATCTGGAAACCAAATCTGAGCCGAAATATAAAGATACGCTTGTTCGTAGCACTTGTAGAAAGCGTGTTCCTATATGGATGTGAAACACGGGCAGTCAACAGAACCACAGAGAAGATGATTGTCAGTACATACACGAGAATGCTAAGGACAGGACTTAATATATCTGGACACCAACCAGAGACAGACCAAATAGGGGAAGAAAAGTAACTACCTACATCGAACACTACTCGAAAATACAGGAATGACCTCAACAGCAGAAATTAGAACAGCGATGGAAGAATGGAATGATTGGAGAAGGAGGATTCATATGGTCCGGGCTGGCGCCCGACCTAGGTAGGTAGGTGGAATTAGGTTCTACTATTTTCCAGCATCATTTTTGTTTGAATTTAAATTTTGTCTTATCAGGTAAACAATCATTTGGAGAGGTGGAGATACTTTTTTCCTTTTACACATCTTTGTCCAACACTCGGCGTGAAATGATACTAGAGACGTGATCTTGGCTCGAACCGAAGTTTGAGATTACTAGACTAGCACTATTTGACCAAATCACCAATTTAAAATTTATGTTTTTAAAAAGAAAAAAATCAGAAATATCATGGGCAGACAGGAGTATTATCTACGACAAGATTGCATCCAGCAGTGTCATAGGTATTATTTTGAATTTCATAATTAATGATTGATGTTTACATACCTCCATCAGTGTCCATATCACAATAAACAAGTGTTGGATTTGGCAAGTTTATCAAAAAATTTCCTGATGTTGCTGATGGATTATTTGTTTTGATCGTCTTGCAAGATTGGGATGTTGATGGTGTCGTAACTGCAGTCGTTGTAGTTGTTGTTGTTGTTGTTGGTTGTGGGGTGGTTGTCACTTCAATCTTTGGTGGATCTTCTGGCACCTTTAAATATAACCATAAGGTTTGTAGTCAATATTTACTTTCTGCAAAAACCACATACAACTTATACGTATTGTGTCACAAACAGTTTGAGGAGAAATCATTATCTCATGCTTTCTAGATTAAAAAAAACAACTTTTCTTTATGTAAATGGTACATTTCATATTTGGTATGTTTGCATTAATTTTTCCCATAACAAAAAAATATTTTTATGGAATTTTGGTGACTTATAAGTTTAGCAATATCCATATACAAAATATATAATATAATTGCTCACTTTCCATTGAATAAGCAGTATGTTTCCCTCTTCATGCTTGCAAGGATTTGTCGAACAATGACAAATTTTGCTTTTAGGATTAAATATTGAGTTTTTTCCGCGAATTGAACAGGTCAGACCACATTCTATTTTTGTTTTCGCTCTTGTGATCTCCAATTTTTCACATTTCGGAAAGCCACTAGTTTCTTCGACGATTTGAAATATTTTTGTAGCTAAAATATTGTTGAAATTCCATAAGACTAGCAAAACGAGGAATCCTCTGAATGGTAGAGCCATTCTGGTTTTGAGTCCACAATTAAAAGATTGCTCTCTTATTCCCAAAAAATGTACAACCTTAACTTTAATTAACTATTTCAATATCGAATTTTTAATTCATCAAATGTTTCAATTCATCTTGAAAGAAAACAAGAAATGAAAGCAATCAAAACAAACAAATTAAAATTAAAATGAAGATTCATTTATTATTAAAACAAAATCTATCACTAGTGTAAACAACACAGAATCTATAAAGAAAGGAAGATTAAGGTAGCTAAATAAAAATTAGTACATTTATAAGACCTTGCGAAAAGTGTGAAAAAGGTAATCAAATAAAGAAACCCTGTGGTCTAGGTCCTCAGGGGGACGTTTAATACGTAGAGGCGGGGAAATGTTTGTTGTGCGTTTTTGGTTCCTTATTGTATACAGTTATAGAAATTCTAAAGGAAAGTTTGCATGGTCGGAAAATTATAATCAGCCTATAGAAGCACTAAACAATGGGTTGGTAACTGAATCTATTTGCCAATAGAGTCACCTATAGCCTGTATCAAATTATCTCACCGATACGGAAAATATTTGGTTAAGTCACCTAAGAAGATGACATTTTGAAAATTTGATTGTGAAAATTCTAATTAATAACATGAAACGTAAATAAGAAAAATTGGGCAATTTTTGAAATTTGGACGATTTAAAGTGGGTATGTGACTATTTGAAGACAAATGGAGATATGAGTATTTAAAGGATTGTACCGTGAAAAATGATACTCACAACATCTGTTCTACTCAATAAAATAAAAGTACTCGCGAAAACCATTTTTGAAAAAACAAACTCTGTGAAAAGATATTAAAAAAAGAAAATTCACTTCTCATCACGGCCAACCGCCACATAAGCTGCTTTGAGGCTCCACAGTGTTTTCGTTGCAAACATGGTCTTTATCCCGTTCATACCATGTTGCGGTTTTTGCGGATGTTGATTTTTGTAGATGTTAGCTAGTGATATAGACTCTACCATTTTTCGCGGTACAATCCCTTTAAAGAAAAAGAGTGATATTATATTGCTGATGTCAGCACTTTTCTTTCAGCTAAATATACCGTGAGAACCATTTTAGTATATTGTTATGCCTAATCATTTTCAACAGTGGTAAATTATCAAATAAATGCTCGCTCCAAATGATTTCACTACAGTTGTATATTTTGTGGGGTTATGTTGACCCGCTTGAAAATTGTCCTGAAAATGGCAAGTCAGCAAGACTGATACTTGCACTAAACTAAACAAAGGCACTCACTTTAACGTGCCTGCTCCCTATCTAAAACAGAAACAGCTTGCTTGCTTGCTCTTGCAGAAGGTGTTCGCAAATTTGTGAAATGCCTAAGTTTTTCCCGCCAAACCTACTTTTTTTTTAGCTTGTTTACAAGTCCTCTAGCTACCGAAAAAAATTATCAATTGTCTCAAAAATCAACGAATCGCTGTGTATAGATGAAGCACGTAGCCATTTGCCATTTGTGTGATTACACCTTTCTCCTAATTCAGTTTGCATATGCGCGCGCAGACTTTGTTATAATTTTTGACAGGTAAACAAATCGTTAAATTCAAAACATATTACCTTATCGGCCCTTTTTACGCCGGCCCTAAATGGCGGTAATTTTTGGCCTCCGGCGTTAAAAGGACCGGCGTAAA
>JAUBWS010096831.1:0-11082 GCA_032270445.1 Darlingtonia californica | reverse complement strand
ATTGTCGCAAAGTTTCAAAGGCATACCTTTACTATTTTTTGAGTTATTAAAAAAAAATTCGGCCGCGGGCAAAAAAATAAGTTTCAAATCTGACGAATACGAAGTATAAAAATACAGGTTACTGTTTGTTATTTTATCCACGCTAAATATCATTTGTCTTCGGCGGGGTGGTGGAGGGTTAATCTCCCTAGAATACCCCTTATGTTAGGTACTGGTTAAGTAACTACAATATATAAACGAATATGTACCATCAAAGAGTTGGTGTCTAACATGTCGGTGTTATTTGGGTTGATATTGGACCCATTGTTGATGTTGTGTGAGGAAGCTTACGAGTGGGCGTTATAAGAGCAATTCTTATGAAAATGTTAGCAACAATATATCATTTTTTTCATAGGCTGACCGCGGTGAAGAATTAATTGCCACTCTGACCGACACTGAGCTGAAGGAAATGGAAAATATGACGGAGCGGTTGTTAGAAATAGCTCAGGTAATTAATTTTGAATTTATACAAACATAGCTTCTTTGAGCTTCCAAAATACTGGGGTTTGAGCCTCAGTTTCACCAGCCAGGCTCTTGAGAAGTATGTCAACCAGCCCAGGTTTCTTGACTACTGACGCGATACTTATGTGATTATATGCTAAGAAAATGACTTTGGCTTGTTTTGCTAGATTATTTAATCAAGTTATTTCTCAGAATTTGGGTATATTTTGTAAAGAATATCATTAAAAAGCAAAATCAATACATTAAGCATACCCGCGTTATTTGAAATCGCCAGCAAGGCAGTAAAGGCTCATTAAGGCTCAAGACCCTTGCTCCTTCTTCTTCGCGTCCTCTCCAAGCAAAGAAGTCGAGCAAGTTTGCATTAAGATTAAGTGTAAAATATGAAAGGGTCAAAAAATTAATTTCTATTCGTCATTAAGAGTAATTAATTATACCGTAAGGGTATATTTTTTGGCCCTTTGATTTGATATGTCCAGGCTATAATTGGGTTGAGCAATGAAAAAATGATGAATAATGGTAGATTGATCTTGTTGATCTAACCAAGTGAAAAGAAGTTGTTTCTTTATAACTTCCACTTCACGTCAGGATCTTGAACTGTTCTATTCCGCCCCTCTGTTTACGTGTCACAACTTCTTTAACAATTACGTGGTAATTTTGTTACTTTATCTTATTTTAGAGAGCAAAAGAGAAAAATGTGCGACTAATGGTGGACGCTGAACAAACCTATTTTCAACCGGCCATCTCACGAATTACCTTGGAAGCAATGCGTTGGTATAACAGAGACAAGCCAGTAATCTTCAATACTTATCAATGTTATTTAAAGGTATGACTTTTTACAAGGATGTGTTTGTGTATGTTTCATAGATAAACGGTTTACTTTCATACAATTTTGTTCAAAACAACGAGGAAAAAGATTGTTTCGTGCGATTTTGGGGAGCCGAACGCAAGCATACTATTTAGTTTTCTCAACGGCTTCATTAAAATACTTCTACTCTAAGCTCTTTTGTCTCAGGCTATTCTAGAGCTGCGCTATGCCAAGTTAATCTCACCAAACGTTCTTATTGTCTAGGATACACCAGAACACATGCGCATAGACATGGAGCTTGCACGTCGTGAAGGTTTCAAATTTGCTTGTAAACTGGTACGTGGTGCGTATATGGAACAAGAGCGCAGCCGTGCGGAAATGTATCAATACGACGATCCGGTTCATGTGAGCAAAGAAGACACTGACCAGTGCTATAACGACATGCTTTTGACAATGTTAGAAGAAGTTTGTGAACATGGAGCTAATGTTATGGTGGCATCACACAATGAGAATTCCATTCGACATGCAATTGATATGATAGAAAAATTTGGTATCAATCGTAAAGATGAGACCGTCTTTTTTGGCCAACTGTTAGGAATGTGTGATGCCATAACTTACGCCCTTGGTGGCGCGGGATATGCGGCCTTCAAATATGTCCCTTATGGTCCGGTATCTGATGTTATACCGTATTTGTCGAGGCGGGCAACGGAGAATAAGAGTGTCATGAAAGGAGTTATGAAGGAACGGAATATGTTATGGAATGAATTTCGAAGACGACTTAGGAGTGGAGAGCTGCAACATAATCCATGGCAACACGTTACTACCACCACAACTAAAAACAAATCTACAGGAATGGTTTGAAGAATGAAACAATAAGTCTCAGATCTATCACAGAATCTGTTGTAATATTTTCCTGTTATTTAAGTTTAAAATATCAGTGGTTCTTCGATAAATTTCTGAAAATTGTAACGTTAACCAGTTACAGCAACCAATGAAAAATCTATTTGTCATGGAAATTCAACACTTTTTTACGGTGCTGGACTCCTAAGCTCCTAGGTTAAGATATAGGGACTGCGTGACCCATTTACCAGGGAGCGGTCCCCAATGAGGAAAAAGATTATGTCCAAAGAATCGAAACGAAAACTCCCGTTGGCTAAACCAGCTGATTCATACCCAGTCTATCCGTTAGACCGTTTAGAGCATTTTTGGCCTACACCTGACCTATTGGCATTCGTCTAAATTCAGTAAATCAAAAATCTTTAATATGAAGCATACATCGTATCTACTACTAACATAAAAAACCTAATACAAAAATAAGAAAAGAGCTAATCACCTTTTCTCTACTTTTTAATATTAACCATATAGTTGGGACTCTTTGTTGCAATCGAATCAAATCACAAGAATTTATGTTCTACTTTCATCGTTACCTCATCTCGTCCAGAAAATAATGACGTCATCAAAATTTTATACTATCTTGAAAGCCAAGTTTCAGCTCCTTCATTTTAACCACCGGCAACTAGAACAACTAGCAACTAGGTTAAAAGTGTTGAAGAGTTATGATAAATCTTATAAAATATTAATAATTCAGAAACATTTTTGTTTGTACTTGATAAATATATCGAATTATTAAGTTGATTTTTACACATATATATTTGTAAAATACTAAAAGAGAAAATTTTCTATCGTCTATCGAATCTTGTTTGTACAAACATGGTTGATTGATCGCACGTATTTTTTTCAATAATTTATTAATTTAACGATTGTTCAGTCTTATATTTTTCAATCTTCATTAATATTATTTGTTTTGATGTACAGTGTTTTTATATATTCAAAGAGAGCATTATCATTGTTATATTATTGAAATTTTATCAGGTGACCATCCGTGTTTCATAGCTAACCTCCACAAGACCATAACTCAAGGATGTCGAATTCAGACCAATGCCAATCATTCAACAAACTTAATATATAGGTTAAATGAAAGGCAATACCTTGGTGATACTTGATGACCAAAAGCTTGGCTCTCGAATAAATGCTGACGTCATCGAAAATAGATTTAATTTTTTAATTATGCAATCTCTTTGCTGAGACTCTTGTTTTGATGAGACGTTAAGCTTTGAACGTGAATAGGTGGGTAGTTATTAATATTTAATTTTCATGCCGTCATTAAGAGTGATGTTTCAAACCATTTTTCTGCTAATTTCTCAAAAGTACCTATTAAGGGAGGATATTTTTGCAGCGGATTTTGGTTCGCCAAAATATCTTCTGTGAAATCCAAGCCAAATTTGTAATTCTCAAAAATACTTTTGTGGATTCTTCACGGAGAGAAATTTTCGTGGTCTCATTTTTTTTTTATCATCATTTCAATGGGATTATTTTCGCGTATCAGCCAATTTTCAATTTTTCGCGGGGATTAAATTGCATGTATAAACGCAAATCCTGAAACCATTCCAAATGGTCAACCAAACCAAATCGTGAAATGCAAATCGTGAAAACCATTTTTAAACTTTTCATCGAATGTAAAAATACAAATTGATCGATTTGAAATGATTTATTCCGTTATTTAAGGGTTAAACTAAAACCACCAAATCAAGCCAACTTTGTGTATTTTTGTCATTTGTAATGTTTCAGTAATTTATTTCACGCGGTTTTATTTCTACGTTTGGTACAAAATGTTTCGCCGAGGTTTCTTTTCGCTGATTGTAAAAACACATTTTTCTGGCGTATTAAGTAATAAAGAACAGACTGTACCGCACGAACTACAGAAAATTATGAAGAATCAAGAAGCTTCATCGTGTCACCATGGTAATCGTAGGTACAAAATATATTGCCTTAATGTGAATGCTTATTGGTCCGGACAGCCTTTCGGTACCCCCAGAAACAATATAATGACCTAAAACCGCGAAAATAGATTATACGAATTTCGATTTGCGAAAATATCTCCCCTTATCGTTAATCTGCCTGGGCCTTTTAGTAGCTCTGATATCCTGGGCCCTGCATTTCTCCTAAGCTAGCGATAAACTATCAAAACTCTGCGTTGTAGTAGAGCTTCGACTAACAATGATTTTTATAAAAAATGTTTTACAGGTGTCAGTACTTAATTAATGATGTAATCATTTTGACATTAAACTCTAACGCTTTCACGATCAGCAGACAAACTTTGTTTACAGTTTTGTCAAGAAAATCACCAGTTTGTTGTGAAGTTTGTAAGTTTGCTGTGACATATAAACCAATGTTCGAAGATGTCGCATAATTTTCCAAAGATATATCAACTCGTATGCCTTGGAACAGCGCGAGGACACATTATCATAATTTAGGGGGCAAAAAATGTTAGCTTTCTGTTACCGCGTTTAGAGTCAGCTGTCAGAGGTAAGCCAATGTTCGCAAAGGTTTTTTACCCCAAAAATCCCGATTTCCCGATAATTTACCGTGAGAGAGTGAGATCAGTTTAAAAGAAGGAAATGTGCGCATAAACGATATACATTATCAAAGACCAGTGATGTGTTAGTCATAAAATATGTGGCTAAGGGAATGTTTATACGGATATTTTGAATTTCACTACAATATTTTAAACGTTCGCAACTGAGATCGTTGCGAACCCCTGAATCCGCCCCTGAGAAGCAGCCTTCGTTTTTATAGACTGTAAGTATTTTTCACAATGTTTGATAACCACAGTTATAACTTACAGTCTATGAAAACGAAGGTTGCTTCTCTATTGTAATTTCGGTTGGCCCTTTATGTGTTTATACTTGTCTTGGACTACACACTGCGTATGACTATTCTGGATGAAGATAGTGCCAGACTAATGGTGCATCGTAGTAAAAGACATTCAGCCATATGTTTCGCTGACCTGAATTTTGCCGACACTGTTGCGCTGCTGAAGCACTTCTACGAACTATGTCCGGCCAAAATACTGATAGTTGAATGGAGATAAGACCAAATACATGCACCTGAACATTCCGTTATTGTTACGATCAAAACACTGAATATATTCTACACCACTCGAAGACTTCAAGTAATTAGGAGCATACACATCAAACCAACATGAGGCTACATTATGAAAAGGCCAGGCATAGAGCGCTATAAATTCACTTTTCACAATTCACAGAGGTGAATGTTTATTTACGAAATGACGGACCAGCCCATCATGCTCTATTCATGTGAGTCGTTGTCCGTCACTAAAGCAATAGAAAATTCTTTGGACGGTTGGTATAAGGAAAAGGTAAGTTTTGTTAAGAATTTGGAGACCAACAAAATATCAAACAACAGATTATACGGTGGTTTGCGACCAATTAGTGAGGAAATAAAGTATCCTTGAACATGTTGCTCGAGGAAACAAGGGAGCAAACATTAATTTTATGTCGTAGCCAAAATTTATAAATAAACATGGTCGATCAATAAAGATGACTGTAAGATGATTCTCTATAGAACTAGAACCGCACAAACTACAGAGAATTATGAAGAATCGAGAATCTTCATCGTGTCACCATGGTAATCGTGGATAATATAAGTAACGTTATATTTCCTATTAGTTCCATTAACACTGTTCAGCATGGCCAAGTTAAACGTTTAAATTTCTCGTTCTGCTCAAAAAAAGGATTTTTGTTTTTTTTCAGTTTACCTACGTCTATGTATCTAAGCATGAATATAGTAATAATACGTTATTAAGGGCATAAATTTTCGCGGAACAAATTTTCGAGGTTGACAGGGCCAAAATCGGTGAATTTCGCAGAATTTGTTTTCGCGATTGGACAATTTAGTGTGAATTTCGCGGAATTTAATTTCGCGATCGACAAAAGGTCTAAGGAAAAAGTAAATACCACATTTTTTAGGTCAACGTTTTTGACATATAATAACATAAAATAATGTATAGGAATCAATCTTCAAAATGTTTTTAACGTTCTTGAAATATTTACATCATAACAAAAAAAACGAGAAAAAAATTTGCACTTTGCGGAATAAATTTTCGCGGTTTGGCCATTTTTAACATGTTTCGCGGAATTTAATTTCGCGATTTAGGGCAAAAATCGCGAAAACTAATTCCGCGAAAATTTATAACTGCGAAAATTTATGCCCTTAAGGTAGAGCGACTGAATGGTGTACGGGAAAAGTTCTATATACTGCAAGCGCGGATCTAGCGGTACTGCAAAATGATAGGAGGAGAGCGAAAGGTAATTTAAAAGTCATTATCTATTACACGATGATAATAGATAATGACTTTTTAACGATCTTTTACACTCCTCCTGTAATTTTGCAGTACCTCTAGCACCGCGCCTGACTGAACTCTGTTTCCTAGTATTTGAGAAATTACGTCACTATATCATATCCATTATCTAAGTAATAGGTTCTCACTCACCAAAAATTTGAGTTAGTTTCAAATTTCAAATCGTGGTTTTGCTTGGTGAACGAAATTTTCTGCTGAAATTCCCAATGAAAAAAAGGTAAAAATCATAAAAGATGTCATTAACAACTGTACAGCAACTTTAAGTGTGTTTAAAATCAGGGCCGGCGAAACTGGGGGGGGGGGGGGCATGGGGGCCCCTCTCTTTTTTTGCAAAAAAAAAAAAGAAAAATAGAGAAAAGAAAAAAGAAAAGAAAGAGAAAAAAGAAAAGAGAAGAGAAGAGAAAAAGAGACAGTGTGTGAGAGTAAATATATCAAATAGTGTTCCTAGATTATCTAACTTTATTTTTGTGCTCCTAAAACATATAAAGATACAGCACTTCTTTGATTATTCATGAATTTCTGAGGTTTATTTAATAGTTAAATATAAAATTTAGATCACGTTTTAGCCAAAGTAGACCCCTAGTATCTAAAAAATGTTCTTGGCCCGTCGGCCCCAACCATGGTAGGGACCTCCTTAGTCACTATATTATATGCCCCCACCCCCCCACTTTCGATTCGCCGGCCCTGTTAATGGGGCCCCTATTTCTTTCTTTGTCCTGGCTTTCAATTTCGAGACACCTTGTACAGATGTAATTAATGCAGTAAAATATGCTGTATGCAACAGTATGCATTTTCATGGTACCCCTGCTCCAGAACAAAAATTCATTAATTTATTAATTAATTAAAAAATTCATTAATTAATTAATTGTTAGATGATATTACATCAAGTTATGAATTATACTGGCACACCAAATAAAGATTTCGATCATACAGGGGCTGCGGAACAAGGGGGAATAATTTTGTCAATTATGGTCTCTTCAAATCAACAATAATGAAAACAACGATTTTTCCTATCGTTTAAATTGCGTTTCTTATAAAATTTGACCCCCCCCCCCCTAAAGTAAAATTTGTTCCGCGGCCCCTGCCATAGCTTTGCATTGAAAAAACTGTTTTTGTACGATTCCTTTTTTTATATTTTTGGCTACCTTATCGGAAAAAACAAAGTCGGACAAAATTTTAGTCGGAAAAAATTATTAGTCGGACTTAATTTTAGTCACATTCGAAAAATTTAGTCACTTTTGTCCGACTAATAATTTTGTCCGACTAATAATTTTATCCGAATAATAATTTTGTCCGGTTTTGAAATTTCAAATTCTGGGAGAGTAAAGTTTGGGAGCCTTTTAACGCTAATTTTGGATTTAGAAAGACAATTTTAATGCACTGCTAGTATGATTTATTTCTCGATCACTATGTCGTAATTTTTATCAATTTCAAGATCCACTTTTTCAACTTCACTATCGGTTTCCACAAAAATTCTTTATGAAAAAGCACATTGAGTTTTTAAAGAGCACTCAAATTCATCATACCCCTATTTTTTTATTAAAATTCAATTTTACAGTAAGACAAACGCTTCCTTGAAAATTATTTTTTGACCAAATTATTAGTCGGACAAAATTATTAGTCGGACAAAATTTTCGTCGGACAAAATTATTAGTCGGACTTAGTTTTAGTCACTTTCAAAAAATTAGTCACTTTTGTCCGACTTTGTTTTGTCCGATAAGGTATTCCACTTGTCGACTTGTGTCGTATTATTTTTCAATTCACCGATTTTATTTCGTTTTTACAAATCTAAAAAGATTACTTTAAATTGTAAGAATCAAAATAAAATAGGAAAACGCCTACTATGATTTAAAACAAGATCAATAATTTATAACCATTCAAGCAAGAAACAGAAACTAAAACTTTTCATTTCGGTTTGTTTGAAATTTTGTATATAAACTTATTGTAAGTGGTAAGTTTCGGTTGAATTGTTGTTCATAAAAACTTCTTTATCTTAACAAATAAAAACTTTTATCAGTTTCGCTCAAAATAAGAAGCAATAATCTTACAATGCTTTTCATTAAGTGCTCTTATCTCAAATGCTTTAGCTTAATTCTAAAATTCAGCAATTGTCAAATTAAAATTTGAAAGAGAGTTGAAAAGTTCTGCTTCTATAATTACGGGTTCAAAAGCTCATAAACAAGGCGTTAAAGATGATGCAGCTCACAGCATAGGTCCTACGCTTTTTCCGATTACAATAATTCTTCAGTAATAGAAAGAACACAAGAGCAAAAAACCAATCAAAAACATCTGTTCTTACATCCTAGGATGAACTCATATATAATTGGGAGCACTTCGATGAACGTAAAGGACGCTACTGATCAACAAAGTGAAAATTGGGTCGCAAGAATCAACACGGACATATATATTTGAGAAAGGTATACTACTTTATTTATTTATTGAAGAAGAAGAGAAATAAGGTTATCAAGTGAATCCTTTCGCTTCACGCCAACAGTAATAGTCTAAAGATGAGACCAAAATCATAGTTAAAAGGAAAACCTTTTCAGAATTATGAGGCAAGCTGTTGGAAGTTCAACAAGCTGTTCAACAAGTTACAAAAATGTACGAAGAAAGTAAAATTTCAAAAATTAGGAAACGATTTTTCTATCCAGACCACTTACATTGTTACTTTAAAGGAAGAAATTAAGGGTTCGCGGAAACCTTTGCGGTTTTGGACAAAAATTTATTTCCTACAAAAAATCGGAAATCGCCAACTGCAGAGATTTATTCCCGCAAGAAGCTATAGATTACTAGTCTACATTTTTTTTCAATCGGGCTCAAATTTTTTTTCGTAACCAGAACAGCTGCGCAAAGAAGAAATAAAAAGGCGGAGGAGAAACCCGTACGGAAAAAAATATATTCTGAGATATTCAAGACGTTTTTCTTTTCCGTCTGGAAAATTCCGTGCTAGACTGGTATTCAGCAGAAAACTGCGAAAAACAGACTAACACGCTAGTCGATAACCATTTCCCCGCAAAAGAAAAGATGTTTTGTAATTTTACAAAAATATTTAATGCCAGGGTGAGGAATATTTTTGAAAGAAAATAGCGCCATATAAAATTTTGCATATTTTACAATTCTTTTCGGCCACTCATTTGCACTCAAGCGAGTTACGGCCTGTCCCAAAAAGTTCTAAAACGAAAGTACGTGTGTAGCGAACCTCTTCCACTCATATTTGTAAGTTCATTCAATGTTCAAAATTTGAGCATTATGATAGAGAATAATAAATGGACTTCACCAGTTTGGAAAATTTTTCTTATGTCGAGAAACTTTCGAAAAACCTTTATTTTGCTGCCATTTTGATGACGTCATAGATTTAAAATCTTTAATATTTCAATGCTGCATGACGCAATTTACTCTAAACTTTACACAAAGGTGTAATCATTTAAGAAATTTAAAACAAATTAATAAGATTTTAAATTTTTTGATGACGTCAGCAAAAATCTTAAAAACTTTTTTTTCACAATGAACGCTGACGTCATCAAAAAATTTCCAATTTTATTAATTCATTTTAAACTTCTTAAAGGAATTTGACCTTGTTAGTCGCTCTTCATATTCTTTTCGACAACTTTAAACTTATTGCTCGCACTGATCGTGGGAAATTGTACATTTTGTGATTACCATACAAAAAATTTGCGAAATAGTTTTGAAATTAATCACTCATTTCTTGCAAAACGGAAAAGCTTTTTTCCTATAAAAAATAGTTATATTCGTGAACCGTAAAATCTTATTCCGCGAACACTTTATTCCTTTAAAGTATTGCATATGTGGATTTTGAATATTAGAAAGGAAACTTCACATTCTATCACCTTTTAATGGTTAAAGATTTTCTCATTTCCTGATAAACGTCATTCATATATGAATGTAATCAATACCATTACACGTAGCCTGTACCAGACCGCCGCACCGGTACGGAAAATTTGATTTCCCGCGGTACGTTGGTCTGTTACGGTTCAAGCGATTTTATGATCCACTCAGTCCTAGTTTTTCAGGACTGATCTTAAGGGCTCTGTACACTAGAGCAATATATTGTTGATTATTAACCAATATTGATAAATTTTCAAACAATATTCGAGAAATAGTGAAACAATACAATACAACAAAAACACTCGCACGAAAAAACCTTGTTTACTTTCAGTGGCGACGCATCCTTGGTTTAAAACTCAAAGGCAATTAAAATCATCTCATTTGATTGGCCGACAATATCTGTTAATTTTTTTTTTTAAATATTAACAGGTATTGTGCGCAATGACACGCGCACAATAATTGCCAATTAATTAAAACGACCATTTACACTGACTTGTAATATCTAAACAATATCTAACAATATTATTGCTAGCAATATATTGCTCTAGAGTACAGAGCCCTAGACGGAGAGTTATGATATTGCTAGGTTACTGTTTTAATTGTCTGAGATATGTAAAAAATAAGATTTTTAGTTAAACATTTTAAGGGTATAAAAGTTATACCATTGGAAAGAGCATGAAATTTCATAACTTTTGATATAAAAATCGCA
>JAUBWS010096820.1:0-11083 GCA_032270445.1 Darlingtonia californica | reverse complement strand
CCCCCCCCTCCTTGAGCGAACGTACTTTTTGAATGCCCCCTAACCTTTCTCAGTTAATGTGGTTAATGACCTTCATGTCTAAAATTGAAACCACAAGTAAAGTTTCCGAAAACTTACCTTGGGGGTGACATCGCGGGAAGCGAGGCGCGCGCTGAATTCAGCTTTCGATTTTAGACATAATCGGTGAAATATTCGTCTGTTAAAAGTGACGAAATATTTCAAAAATTTCGCCACTTTTAACCGACAAAATTAGTGACCGACGAAATTTTTTAACCGACGAAAATTTTTTATCTAAAACATAAATGTATCCGATAAGAGCGTTTTATCATGAAAATCAATTCCCGTTGTTCTTTCAAAATATCATAAGTTGAAAAGCATTTAATCCCGTAAATTAAGAGTTTCTTGCTGTATTTTCCAGTGAATGGTTCAAAATCACACTCTACATGGTAACAATGAGAGAGTGGATTCTTACTTCTAACTAGGAATATTCTACTTTTCTTGTTTTACTTTCTTTTTATTTAGTTCTATTCGACTAAGCTTTTTGTCTTTTCTGTCTGGGATCCCGGTTAAGATATTTCGTCAGTTAAAAGTGACGAATCATTTCAAAAAATTCGTCACTTTTATCCGACGAAAGATTTTCAGCGACGAAATTAATCACCGACGAACCTTTAACCAATAAGGTAAGGCCTGTGCTAAGAAGCTAAAAAATACGTAAGGCACATATGTTAACAGGTAAGACTTACATCAGTATTTTTAGCCCAATGAAGCAATGAACCTAAGTATTTGGTATCTTGTAACATCAGGTTGTCTTCATCATGATCCAATAAGATTTTCAAGCATCCTAGACTTTCGTGTTTCATTGCGAGATGGGCGGGGTAGGCGTGACCACACAATATCTTATGATTAACGCCCTTTTCTAGCAACAGCTTTAGCACACCATCTTGAGAAAGCCTCACTGCCACGTGGATAGGGGATTCCGCGTACTTGGTGATGCCGTCCAGATTATCTTTCAGATCTCGCCCTAAAAAAAACAGTTTCAAATGCTTCAGTTACTAATGTGTTTTTCAAATGAAAATTTAACATGGATTTAATTGTATAATTATTCGCAATAGACATTAAAAACACGCGAATTTGCAAAATTGTATCCTGAAAAATAATTAAAATCAATTCAAAAGCCAACCCTGTCACCGACATTGGCGCCATATATTGTATCAAATTTCAAGTTGGAAACAAACTCGAAAATTGAAAGACGAACAAAGATTTTGCAATGATATTTCACAAAGATTCTTCAAGTCTTTTCGCTTCTTTCAATGAGTTTGGAAAAAAGTTGAATATTCCACATAACCTTTTGGCACAGGGCTTATTTAAAGACTAAGTCTAAAATCGAAAGCCGAATGAATCCAGCGCACCTCGTATTCCGTGATCTCGTCCCAAAGGTTAGTTACACCGAAACGTAACTTGTGGTGGCGATTCTAGGCCACATTTTGTGCGAAAGGGTTAACCGTTAAATCTGGTATTGGTCATAAATATTTCTTAATAAAATATTTCAAAATTTCAAAATAGGCTTTTTTTCTCCACCCGCTGTCAAAATCACTAAAAAACGTCTGCGGAGGAGGTCACTCCTCCACAGACGTTTTTCAAGATTTTGAGAGGTAAACAAGTAAATTATGGTTGGCTTTATGTCCCCTTTTCCAATAGACCGTCACATATAAAACACATTGATAGCGAAACTTTAAACCTTTGGCGAGCAAAGCGTTATGTAATTCTTACCTATTCATAGATATTTTGTTTAGAAGTTGAGCAGTAACATTAAATTCAAGCGCTTGTAAAGAAATCTGCCACGGAGGAATTGGTTATATGAGTAAAATGTCCCACTTAGCCGGGGGAATCTTTTTTATGGCAGACTTCTTCAAAAGCGCTTGCATTTTTTCTTATTGCTCAACTTATAAACAAAATCCATATTTGTATAATTCGTATTCAAATGTACATTTGTGAAAAGGGGACATAAAGCCAACCATAATTTACTTGTTTACCTCTCAAAATCGTGAAAAAACATCTGCGGAGGAGGTCATTTCTATTCAAGCGACACGCAAATTGCGTTACGTTTTTTAGTGATTTTGCCAGCGGGTGGAGTATGATCGCGGTAAAAATGATCAAGACCCCTTTTCCCATAGACCTTCACACATTTTCAATTATTTCTTCATGCATTCTCACTTTTCACCAGCATGCACTAAAGTTTCACACTCCTTTAACTCCAAATAATTTTCAGTTTGGAAGCTAGACTTGCTCATTTTACCTTTTGGACGATTCTTATTTAAATTTAGTATTCTTAATTGCAGGTCAACATCAGTTTTATTCTTTTAAACTGTACATTTTCTAACCAACTGAAATTAAATAATCAAGGAAATAATGAATGTATTTACCTCCGGAACAGAGCAAGTCTATTTCCCTCTTAATCAATCTATCCAAGTTATACATATAATTAATAAGCTCAAGAGTTCGATTTACCTGTTTTATGAATGGAATCAAGAGCCCCTGCAATACTTTCAAACAATTCCGGATGTTTTTCAGAGAAGAACTGGACCGGTAAAGTACCAAACAAATCTTTGGCAAAGCTTGGTTGCTCTTTGATGACTAAACCAATCGTCTCTTCTTGATACATACTCTAAGAAAGAGGGAAAGATGTTTTTCAAAACTAGATATTAATTTTCTCTCTTTCAGGTTCTTTTTGCCTGAGAGGTTAATTATCTGGTTCCAAATAAGTCAAACACACTTGTTATTTTATTCGCTCAATCTACTGCTTTTCCTAGGTTTCAGTATTGCTCCACATGATTTGTGGACAACCACAAGTCTTTCTTGCTTGAAAAATCTTTCTGCTAGTTTCGCATTCTTCTCTGAAACAATACAGTGTTGAGAAAACAGTAAGCTCAACTGACGAGGCCTAAGGCAGAAACGCGTCTTGAATTCTGTTAGAACCGTCGCTCTTGAGCTAAGTTAGTAGTTAGTCTATCCGATAAACCGTTCTGGGCTTTTTTGCCCTCCTCTTGGTCTATCGGCTAACGTCCAAAGGTAAGTAATTTAGAAGCCTGGAAACTATAAACAGTAAACTTCGATTGTTAAAAATAGTCACGCTGATTGGTTAATAGTGCGCGTAACAAGGCGACGTAATTGGCTCTTTTTTCATGTTGTTTTGGTGATACTATTGTTATGATAGCAATAGCTACTGCGCAGGCATGCTCCGTATTTTACAATTTTGACATACTCGATTTTGGACGTTAGCCGATAGACCAGGAGGAGGGCAAAATGCCCGGAGGGGTATATCTGATAGGCTAAGTTAGTAGTATGATTGAGCAACACTTGTTTTTTCATACTGTATTTCTAAAGTTTGACAAATAATAAATCTAGATTAGCACGTTCGCGTTCTTCTGTTTTACGATCGTTGTGGTCTAAGACAAACAGGTTCCTATTCAAGGTATTCATGGAAAAATCTTAAGCAAATCAAAAAAAAGTTCAATTTGAGAGAGCGAAAATTTTTCACTTAACCTGTTTTATGAATAGACATACTCTAAGGAAGGAAGTATAAAAAGGAAAAAAGTTTAAGGAGAAGTAAGAAGTATAAGTAAAATTTTGAGTAACATTTTTAAGCAATCGACAGCTCTAAAAAAACTTTTTGGCGGGCAAAATTATTTTGTTCTTTTCTGTCTGAGATCCTGGTTAAAATTTTCATCGGTATAAAAGTGACGAAAATCTCAAAACCACTAATTTAGGAATCAGGAAACGGTTTTACCAGATCAAGGTCAATAGACTTAAACCCTAGTGTTTTTGAGCGTAGGGAAATGTATATCCAGTACAATGACAAAAAATCAAACAAATTGATTTTTAAAAAAAGTGTTCTCTAGAGTCAACTCAGGACCAAGGAGCATATCGAAAAGAAAAATTAAACTACTCCTTCAAATGTAACGGTCTATGAGAATAGGGGGGACATAAAGCCAACCATAATTTATTTGTTTACCACTCATAATCTTGAAAAAACGTCTGTGGAGGAGTGCATTTCTATCTAAGCGACACGCAAATAGAAATAGTACGTCGTTTAAATAGAAATGATCTCCTACGCAGACGTTTTTTAGTGATTTTGCCAGTAGGTGGAGTATGTATGTGATATGATCCCGGTAAAAATGCCCCTTTTCCCATAGACCGTCACAAATACAGGTTATAATTAGGTGTGAGTAACTAGTAATCCAAAGTTTTTTTCGGGCGACTTTTAGGAAAAATAACGCCTCGATTATTTAACGAAATTTCAAATACAACAAACAGAGCAGAACAAAGTACTGAAAATCATTACATTTTGTCTGGTGAAAACAGCTTTGGAAGGTGACTGTGTTTTGGTGGTGGCTTCAGGAAGTTTGAGATACTCAGCAATTTTGAAATGCTTCCATTTTGGATTAACTTTCTTGAGTTTTATTAATGACATCAGTAATTCCGGAAGTTGGATGCTTGGATAGTCGTCCACAAACGGAAACAAAACATCAATCAACTCGCTGAAATTTATCAAAAAGGAACATATATAATGAGTACTTTTTCGATAAAACCTGTAAAAGGACCCAAACTTTGAATGAATGTTGAGAGTGGGATTCCGAATCCAAAATTACGACTCTCTGTGTACCTAACTTTCGAATCAAATGTAAGTAGTGGCAAAACAAATTTTCTTATGTTCAAACCATCCGTTGAAGTCTTCTGAACACTGTTAAAGCTGTTAAAAAATATTTTCTCAGAAAACCTATCTTTTGCCTGCGCCCCTTTGCCTCCCCCTACTGCCTACGCCTTAGGCGTAAACTCTGAATAATGCCTTGACAACAGCTTCGCAAAAAATTTCCAAGAAGAGAGAAACCGAAAGTTAAGCTTGATATATCATTGCTTTTCCAGGCGTATATGTAAAAAGAATTCTTCTAAAGATGGTTATTATGGTAATTGAAAAATAATGTGATTTTTATAAAATGTTTTGTTTCAATCATTACCTGAATCTATCTTTCGCTTCCGCCAGGTTCTCGAATCGTGCGATATTGAAACAATATTTGTCATTGTTTTGGTTCAGGAGTACAATGACGTAATAGAAATTATCGTCAGTGGTCGCATCATCGTTGTTTAACAGGTTGCTTTCAACAAAATTATCACTTCTATCTTCGGTCCGTGATATTTGGTATAGTCGCAATACGTCTTGTTTTTTCTCGGTAGAATGCGATTTCACCAAGTCATATTTGTCATAGCCATGCAAGTCCTGCTCGATAACCAATGTGCTTTCGGAAGCTCCCATTTTCTATCATTTCATCTAAAAAAAGGTTCATGAGGTTTGGAGTTTTGCTATACAAATTTTACACATTTAAGAGTTTAAAGTTGTACTGCCAGATCTCATTCATTCATTCAAATGTCGTCTTCAAGACAAAAAGGAAGATCAGAAGGACTTCTTCTACATAGGACGTATTATCAACAAAACGTTTCGAAAATATTTATCAACCAATTTTCAAAAACCAAATACTTAACAAAAATGAAAAAAGAAATTGTTAGATAAGCTTTGTGACAACACGGAAGAGAGACAAAACTTGAAAATGAACACGTAAAGAAAGCTGCAGTAAAATCTTTAAAATGTAATATAAAATCATGATCAAAAGCTATAAAAAGACAAGTAAATCTATAAAAATCAATTAAAGCTATATTTTTAGTAGCTATACTCGCACATATTTATGCTCAGTGAAATTTGTGACGTTCCAGAGGAAAACAAGTACAATCAGTAATGTGATTTATTTTTGTGATTATACTGATTATACTTATGTACGTGCATTTACAAATTTATAATAATGTACTGATCCTACTAACCAGTGTGATTGACCAGTAACATCAACATAGTGATTCTATATTGTGAAATTTTAATCCCAATCTTGACCCAATTTACTTACTGATGATACTGGTAAAAAGTCAGTAATTCGTGTACTGGTTTTCCTCTGGAATGTCACATTTAAGGATAACGCCATAGTTTAAAATGTCGACATTATTCACAAAAATATTCAAAATCACAAGCAGTCGCATTTTCTGAAAAAAACAGCTACGAACAAAAGTATTGATTTCCGTAAACAAAGGTGGTTTGATTATTTTCTAGAAACATGCAGAACCATAATTTTAATGAAACATGCCTCTAGAAAGGGGCCATTCAAGAAGTAATTTCGTTCAAATAAAGGGGAAGATCAGACCAAAAACGAACAGGCACATTGTTTTACGTCGTCAGTTCTATTGTTTCAAAGCGAACAAGGGAGAAGGGTGTCAATATTTCAAAATTTTGGAAGAACAGCCTTTTTGAATGGCTTCAACATGAATTTAGAGTCACAATTTCATTAAATAGATCACTATTTTGAAAATGAAAGGAGCATATACATTGGAAGCAAAAATGGCAAAAAGACTTTTGCTTCAGATGTAAAAGACAAAAATCCTTATCCAGACATCATTTTCACACGTTTCAGATCAAATTGGAGAGCTTCTGGTTGAAAAATGTGACGGTCTATGGGAAAGGGGATTCGAACATTTTACCGCGATCATATTTCACCAACTGATAAGATCACCAAAAAACGTCTGTAATGGAGTGTATTTCTATTTAAGCGAAAAGCATATCACGCAGATTACGTGTCGCTTCATTAGAAATGACCTCCTCCACAGGCGTTTTTCAAGATTTTGAAAGATGAAAACAAGTGAATTATGGTTGGTTTTATGTTCCCTTTTCCCATAGACCGCCAAAATAAATTCAAACATAGGGCGGCAGCTTGCCATAGTCGTAGACTCACACAATATTTAAGCCAGATCCTGCTAACATAAGAAATATTGTTTAGCTTGTTTTCTGTTACACGGTAATTTCATTGGTAAAATTGCACATACAAAAATATATAATATCTCTAAAATTTGAAAATGATTATAGAAAAATTCACACCTGCTTACTACTGTACTTCAAATACATACAAAAAGATTACAAGAAAGCGTCTAGCTAAACTATACAAAAGAATATATATTAAATAATGTACTAAACATATAGTATATAAAATCATTGTTTGCTTTTGCAGGGTATCCACGCCTTTTTTGGAAAAAAGTTCCAGGACATTTCCAGGACATTTCAAGGACAAAATAAAATAATTCCAGGACAACAGAACTAAATTAAACCATAGATAAGAGAGTTGTAAGCGTATGTATATGACAGTGCCGTAGGAAGCATTTTGGTTTTGGGGGGCTAAATTTTAGTGACACCGCGAGGGCCAACCATGTTTTGGTCCGTTTTGTTGTATATTCAACAGCAGAAAATTACAGTATTAAAACAGACAAGAGGTTAATTGAAGACGACAGAATAAAATTCAAGGACATTTCTGGAAATTTCCAGGAAAAATTCCAGGACAAAAACAAATTCTAGGACATTTCCAGGATTTCCAGGACGCGTGGGCACCCTGTTTTGCGGATACAAAAACTTGTATCCGCAAATAATAAGGTGAAATTATTTCGATTTTACCAATTCGGCAAAAAATAGTTTCCCAATTTGTTTCGTAAATTCCCCGCTTTACCGAAAATCAAGTCTTGATAAAAACGTCAAACAGGAAGAATCATAAAAAACTCAAAATAAATAAAAATTCAAAATAAGAACATAAACAATCATTCTTCGTTTAAGTCCACTTTGAAAACAGCCTTTGATGATTTTCTTGTCCTCAGATTTTCCAAAGCAGTGGAATAATCTTGGAGTGTGTATGCATGCATTCCTAATTTGTCATAATCCAAATAACTAGCCATGTTGTTAACAATATCAATGCTACCCAAAAATGTGAACGGGTTGATCAGGGAACCAACAATGACTAGCTCTTTCATGAAAACCTGAAAAGGGTTTATTTCAATCTTTGATTCTTTTGGCGCCATACCAAAACAGAGAAATTTTGCGCCAAACCGGGTCCATTCAAAAGCTTGCTGGATAGCAGATGGTGAACCAGAGCAATCAATGACTACATCAAAACCCCACAGAATGTCATCAGCTTCTTTGGCAATGTTATATTGACTTTCCAGAACTGTTGGGTCCAGCACCGTATAACCAAGGTCCATACCTAAAGCAATATCTCTCCTCTCCTTGGATATTTCGCTGATCGTCACATCAGCATACCCTTTGAAATGAAGGAAATTTGCCCAGAGAAGTCCAATGATTCCAGCTCCACAAATGAGAATCTTCTTATTCTGGTCAATACCCCCAAGCTGCTTCCATCCCCTTAGTATACATGACATCGGCTCAACAAATACACCATTCTTCATTGGGAATTCGCTTGGTAATTTATACACCAACTTTGCCGGCACACGACAGTAATTGGCCCAGCCACCATTTTTAAAAACACCAATGGCAGTTTCCGTCCTACCCTTTACACAAAATTGTGGCTGACCCTGCCTGCAATACCTACACAAGAAGCACTGTTGATTGGGATCGACAGCAACTCGATCACCAGCTTTCAAATCTTTCACACCTGTCCCAGTTTGTTCGATTGTTCCACAAAACTCATGACCAAGAGTGATTGCTTTTGAAGAGCAGGGGAATTCACCAGAGATGATGTGGAGATCAGTACCACAAACGCCAGAGTAGGCAACTTTCACAAGCACATCGTCTGCATTTGTTATTTTCGGGATGGGTTTCGTCACAATTGATAGCTCATTAGAAAACAATTGCAGCGAATCATTCATGTTTAATTAACTTCCCTGAAAATATAAAATGAATTATAAACAGAAATAGAGCAGTGGAATGAAATAATTGGCCCAACTGCCATTTTTAAAGCCATTGGATGTTTCCGTTCTATTGTATTTATATGATGTAAATGTAGTATCCACCAGTATCTGGCCTAGTTTTAAAGCCTAACCCTTGCTGTTAACCCAGGTAAACCCTATTCTTCACGACCCTTTTCAAGACTTGTGATGAACGTTTACAAGATTTTTTCACTAGATTGGTCAAATTTAATTACCATTTTATTGCCGTTCTTTAGAATATTTATGACTTTATTCTTTCATTAACTTTACAAATCAAATAAGATTACAGCTTGCAAAAACCTCTACAAGCCCCCTTTTCATGTAATGTTAATTATATAAAGAGGGTAAAATTACCCATTCGTTAACTTCTGGTAGGATTAATTAAAATGGCTCATTTTTTTTACATTTTTTAGTAATTTATGCCTAGTAATTCAAGTTATCCATGATATTTTGCCTAGATTCAGTCCAAAGTTCAAAGACCTATAAGTTTGCAACAAAGGTGGAAAATAGCTGTTCAACCCCTCAAATAAAAGATAATGCTTTAACATAATAAAGAAATGACAAGACAGCAATAATGGAGGAACAAAATGCTGAGGCATAAAATCAATAATGTCATGATGTCATCACACAGAAAAAAATATTGTCATTTTTAGAAGAAAAAAATGTACCAATCCAAAACTTTTAAAAGTTTCACCATATAGACGTAAAACATCCGCATGACTCAGAAGTGCTGTAATTTCTTATCATAATAGTCAACATAACATGAAATTTCAACAGAAGTTCAAAAATTAAAATTGCAGTGCAATGAAAAATTAAGGGAAGCCTATTACACAAAATTCAACGTGTAAACATTTTTTTCTACTTTAAGATATTCAATACAATCTCCCTATGCTATTGGATCATACCCCTTGAAAATGAAATGCTATTAAGCAGCTGTGTATGTAAAAGGGTAATGGAAAATAAAAAACGAAATGAATGCATAACATAAAAAGTTAAAGGTAAATAAAATATTTGAGTTTATCAAAATCTAAAAAAACAATCTCCAATAGCTAGTCAATCAGAATCTGATTTATTGTAAATTAGAGTTAACAACAAACATGGCCTTGGAAATTGTTCCTTCCTTTAAAGCTTTCAAGGCAGCCGCATAATCATTGAGAGGAAATGTTCGAATTCCAAGCTTCTCAAAATCAAGGTATTTATCTGCCATGTCTTCAACAAGCTTGATAGCCCTTGGGAATGTGAACGGGTTGATTAAGGAGCCAACGATCTTCAATTCTTTGTTGAAAATATCAAACGGATTTACCTCAATCTTTGAATCTTTAGGACAACATCCAAATATGACAAACCTACCACCTCTTCGCAGCCATGTAAAAGCTTGTTCAATTGCCTTTGGAACACCAGTGCAATCAATAATTACATCAAAGCCCCAATCCCCATCATCATTTCTTGCAGCATCTCTATGCTGTCCAGCAAGATAATCTGGCAACACTATTTTACAACCTAAATTCATGGATGACACCAGGTTCCGTCTTTTCTCAGAGAGTTCACTGACAACAATATTTCGGAAGCCTTTGAAATGTAATAATGCTGTCCACAGCAGACCTATTATGCCGGCACCGCAAACTAGGATTTGGGCATCAGGGTTTACTTCTCCCATTTGGTCATACCCTCTGCATATACAAGAATAAGGTTCGATCAAAGCAGCTTTAGTGATTGATAAACTATCAGGTAGCTTATGCACTAGACATGCTGGAACACGGCAAAAATGAGACCAGCCCCCATTCCTCCATATACCTACTGTAGAACGAAGCCCACCTGTTTTACAAAAATGTGGTTGTCCATTCACGCAATAAAAACAAACATGGCATTGATTATTGGGGTTAATAACAACTCGGTCGCCAGCCTTTAAAGTATTGACTGATGCACCAACATTTTCCACAACACCAGAAAATTCATGACCCAGGGTTAATGCTTTAGTTGATGAGGGAAATTCGCCAGCAATGATATGGAGATCAGTACCACAGACACCAGCAAAAGCAACTCTCACAAGCACATCTTCTGGGTTGCTCAACTTTGGAATGGGCTTAGTGACCAGTGATAGTTCACCTTCAAATAATTGGATTGAATCATTCATTCTTATTTCTAGAGGAAAAGGATAGAAGTTTTTTGAAACATTCACACTACTTTAATCGGAGAAACTTTCGCGAGAGAAACTTTCGCGAGAGAAACTTTCGCGAATTTCGCGAATTTTGGCCTTTTTCGCGAAAGTTTATCTCGCGAAAAA
>JAUBWS010096809.1:0-10220 GCA_032270445.1 Darlingtonia californica | reverse complement strand
CCCCCCCGCCGCGCCCCCCCCCCCCCCCAAAAACATGCTTATTTTTATCATAAAATTACTAGACTTACCGGTTTTCGATGCAAAGAAAACATCATAAAATTTTATCACTTTGTGAAGTAAAGAGTAAAATCATTCCATTTGTCACATATTATTCGTGTTTTTCATTTATATTGATTTTTTTTATGTATAAAATTAGCTTTTTAGCACCCAGATAAAGCCTAAAAATATGTACAAATGTGGCTACATGAATTACGTGATGCGAACGCATATAAAAACTTGTGTCGAGCTTCAGGTACTACAGTTTGCCGATGAAATGGAAACGGGATACACTACGCGCAGAAGAGCTTCGCTCTCACATGATTACCCTCGATTATTTTCCACGGATTAAATTTGTGAAAATTTCTAAAAGATTATGATCTTATCGTGAATAAAATCAATTTTAAATACGCCACCTTGAAAATCAATTTCTTTGTTTCCGTCGGTATCAAAGATTTCGATCACTCTTTGCACCAATGGATTTTGTTGCAATTCTGGTAGAGACATGAATTCCTCGATTGATAATGTTCCGGAATTGTCAGTATCTAGCTTTCGAAAACGTTTTCCAAGTCGTTTCAATTCCTCATCGTCAACTAAAAAATAGATTGCATTCATTAGGTGATAATCCAGCCAATTTTTTCAATTTATACATGAAAACCATATATTTGATTAACATCATTATAAGATTGCCAGAAGCTTTTCGGATACTCCATCTTCAGTTGAAATCAATAAAATTCAAAATCATTTCATTGATGTCACTGATGATGGAGTATCCGAAAAGCTTCTGATAATTTTATAATAATTCTAAACTAATGTTTAAAATGTGATTGCATTCATTCATAACTTTTACACATTTTACCCTTTAAAAATTGCAAGATTCCAACTAAAAACAGAAATTTTACTTACAATGAGTCACCATATCTGCTGGTAGAGAGTATCCTGCACCCTGGAAAAATGATATTTGAAAAATAAGATCGTTTTCATAAAAGGAAAAAGTGAACCATAATCTTGTTATGGTTTGAAAGAGTTTATAGAAGATTGGTCGTATTTCTATGTAAAACATATTCCCAAGATCATGGTTACTTAATGTGTTAAGTACAATATTTTATAAAAACAAAATCCGAATAATGTTTGCTATAGTCTGAACCAGTATGCAGTCTCTCTTTATTCATGTCATGAAATATGGGGTGATTGAAGCTTTTAAATTGGAAGATGAAAAATCAATTGAATAAACTATATTGTCTTACCATTGTGAGAATATGACTGGAAGCAAAGAATGAGTATTTAGTTGACTATATATATAACCTGAAAAAAAATTAATAGTGAATTTCAACGTGTGGAAAATATAGGACAACTCTAAGAAAAATATTTTAATTTTCTTTCTATATTGCATGACTAGCTGATAAATCCGAAAGGAAGAAAGCACTAGCTCTAACGTAAAAGAAAGTTTAAACAACACTCCTTTACGTTGAGCACTTTTTTCGAAAAATTTCGTCTATGAACTTTTTTATAGCAAATACCGGTGTAAAGAACCACGAGTCTTTTTTGTGAGCAGCTGATCTGTAAGATCTCCGGTCCAGGTTCTCATTCTTCCCTGAAGTGATTGCAGTGATTGAGAAAACGGTATACTTAACTGACAAGGCCCAAGAAGGCCGAAGCGCATAATGAGTTCCGTGAAACCATAGCTCTCTAGCTAGGCTAGTGGTGCGATTGAGCAACACTTCTTTTTTCTATTAGAATTTATCATCTCTAGTACGAGAATAAACTAAAGCAATAAGACTGATCTAAATATTAGCTTTTATTGTCAACAATCTTATTTATATATTTTTTCTTAAACTAGAATGCGTTGGAATACTTCTTACCGTAAATAGATCAATCAATCAATCAAAATCATGCCTCGTTATCGAAGTACGACAAAAAGGGTTTTATGAAACTCAAAATCTCCTGAGAACATCGAAGAGTGATTTTTTTTTGTATACATTTTGAAAGGAATTTATCAATATATCGCTTCTAAAATTTCAGTTTTCAAAAGGAGGTGAGATCTGTATTTCTATAGTAATGATTCTTAAATGGAAAGGAGCAGTTTTAATAATATTTGAGCATGCAAGGATGAGATAACGGTGTAATAACGAATCGACTACATAATTTTTTTTATTATCACAATTGAATTTTTGCATTTCGCCCTTAAAGGAAACGGACGTGTATAAGTAGAATCAGTGCTGTTAATACGCTGAGTCATATAGCTTAACAACAATATTTAACAAAAGAATCATTTTCTTTTTCCAAAAAAACAGCTATTCCTATTTTGATTTACCATATTTGGATAAAACTTGGACAATACAAATTCCGTGCATAATTTAGAAAACAATAGAAATAATTAGACAAACAATATTATTTAAGAAGTCAGGCTGACGCTAGCATTCTTAAAAGCAATGGAACAATCTATCTTACACGCGTCTAATTCCTTTAACACATTATTTACCACGTTGTTATAAACAGAGTAGCAACTATGTAACTAGTTTTAATGGTTTTAGAAATTAGAGTCTGGTTCTCTAAACTATAATCACCACGCATCATCCAAATCCTCATACAAACCTTTCTACTTTAGAACGGTTTGTTTACCTTAAACTGCTAAACTTCAACGATTTGCTGATTTATTATTGAAATATTGATCAAACTGTTTCATCTATGAAAAGATGAATGGTGTTTAGAATTGTAAACTTCATATTGAAATAAATGAGTTGGAATCAGAAACTTTCTCTATTAGTTTACATACCTTTTCTTGATTCATTTTCATTGTAAACTTGAAGAGAATCGTAAAAGTTCAACTATGGTGTATCAACATAGTAATACTTCTAGCATTGATGCTTTCCTTTTAAAATCAACCTTCATGTCCAAATGAGCTTTGATATGAACAAACTATTTAAAGATTTTAGTTATAAATATGTTCCACAATAAAAAATAGAAATGCTGATTCATGATGCTAGCTCTATATGGAATGTACATTGAATGTTATATGCATCTTAAACATATCAAATCATCAAATTAACATAAGAAGTGGACAGTTTACTTTAGATGAATTAGCTAGTTAATTAGCTAGCTAATTAGTTAAAGACTATTCAATCTTGAGCGTTTTTAATAATTGCTTAAAGCTCATGACTCAGCAAAACAACACATTCAATCGACTTATAAAAACGTGTATGCAAACACACATGCATGCGCTAATCAGTGTTAACAGAGCTATAAAAACTATACAAAAGAGGTTTTTCTTCAAAAATACGATACATAAATTCATGAAAAAAAATTCAGAAGAAAAAATTCCTTAATAATCTCAGACTTGATATTATGTACATACATGAGGTCACACCTTCATTAGCGATCCTAAGAAGATAAACAGAGCAGTTTCTATAGTATGGATATAGCGTTATAAATATTGAAAACCAACTTTCGACGCCACACAGTACCGCACACGAAGGATCGTCTCCAAATTTCTTCCCGTTTTGGGACGACTGTGAGACAATTTTATTCATTCTTCTTTTTAAAACAAGAATCATAGGAACGATTTTTTGAGAGTCCTTAGAAAAAGACGAATAGTTGGAAAGAATTTCGAATGAATTTTGTAAGTCGAATTTTGACAAACAATTTTCAAAAGAAGATTTTGGGCCGAACATAAAAACAATGGAAAATTTTGGAACAATTTTTTAAACACTGGACCATTTCCAGGATGAATCTAAATGACAAAAGAAGGAAATTCATGAATATGAATAGAATTGCGTCTTCAGTTCTCCAGAACTGTAATCAATGAGGCACCTTTTGTTAGCAAAACTTTACATTGAGATTCATAGTTAAATAAGTTTAGTACAAAAAAACACGTGAAAAGAAGACATAAACGAATAAAAAAATCATTGTGCTATTTTCACATGAAAGGTGTTACCCTGCAAGACGCTATAACTGAGAATTTATTTTAACCAAAATTTTGCCTATCATAATGGAATATGACTAAACTTCAGGTCTTAGTTCAGCGAAAATTAAATTCCCCAAATTTTCCCTGATTTGGTAAAAACCATGCCAGGGTGTCTGTCGGGATACACGATGCATTTCCCTGATTTTTCCCTGACTTTCTACTATTTTTACTGATTTTTTCCCGGCTTTTGATTATAGATTCAATATAGCCTTGAAGCTTTTTACCAATTAATACCACGAAACTTACAGGGATGGCTTAAAACTTTAAAGTGGGAGACTATAGGACTTGAGTTTAATAACATAGCAGGGAGCTCTAAGTGCTCTCAAGCTCCAAATATGTCCAGGCAGCCCAAGAGGTAGGCAATCCTAAACTTGAAAGTAATTCCCAGGTACCCCTAAGCGTGTACTACTTTTCTACTTCTGTAAGCCTTCTAAATCCAAATAACCAACTACATATCATTCAATAATGAATTTACGGCGATGTAGTTTTCAAAAATTTCAGGGAATGATACAGAATAGGTGACTAACAAAAGCTTGGTAAAGGGGCCAAACCAAAGATCTTTTTGTAACTAAAAAGAGCAGCCTGTGAGACAGGGGGCATACAGTTAATTCACAACACTATGGCAGTTAAGTAGCAGGTGGTATACTAAGCAAATTCAAACGGTTGCACTGTGTACTAACTGCAACGATTTTTTGTGCAGCAAGAAAAAAAAGTGAAAACAGTACATTTTGTTCTAAATGCACTTTTTTTGTCTCAACTCTGCAGGATTTTTTATGAAAACTGGTACTTTCAGATGACTTTTGGGCCCTTTATACTAGTTCATAATTTCTATGTCATTTTCACCCATTCATGAATATTCATTGTGATATTATTTCTTTTAGAAATCATCATCCTAAGAAATTTTGTTTTAACTTGGAAAGGTTTCTTTTATGATGACTATGTGACTTTTTAACTCTATTCCAGTTGGTTTTTTTATGTAGGTTAAACAGTTAGGGACCCCCCCCCCCCCCCCTCCTAAAATCCACAAATCTTATCCAATTTACATAAAAATTGGCACAGGCATACATTATCATAAGAACTTTTATATTTGAAAAAAATGAAAAAATTACCGAAAATGCTGATATCAGCATTTTTTGGTGAAAATAGTGAAAATAGAGCATGTTTTTATTTTTAATAACTTTTTTTGAAGGAAGAGATATTCTTGTTCTGTTTTTGGATTAGAACTAATAAGACAATGGAGTTCATGTTTAGCTCCAAATGAAGCGCCAAAATGATCATATAAATGTTTAAGGAGCGCGCCAAAATGACCAAAATTCAGGAAATTGGCCATGTGATGTCACAACTTATAAATCTGATTTTTTTGACATCACTCCTTTGGTATTGACCTAATTAGTAACTGTTGAAAATTTGAAGTCAATATCATCACTGGTTCAAAAGTTATGAATAAGTGCCAAAATGACAATTTTGGTCAAATTTGTGAAAAATGCCATTTTTTATCTAAAATCACTCATAACTTCCCACTATGACGTCGTAAAAACATGTTTGACCCCTGATTTTAAGACTTTTAAGCCCTTCCTCATAAACACCAAATAAAATGTCAGAAGTCGTTGAACTTGGCAAAATTTGCATGTTAAATGACTGACAAAATTTGAAAACATTAAAAGTTCTCATTAAAAAGTTATTTGACAACACTTCCAACAGTTTAGCTTTTTGGAGGTAAAACAAATAGTGTAGGTGGTTCTGACCAATGGCCAATATCTCAAGATTGGCTGATGTCAGCAACTAAATATTTTGCCAAAATATGCCCAACTAAATTTTGGTAATATACACAAATTTTAGTTGCGTTATCGTAACTAGTTCAAAATTTTTCAAAAAAGGTCATCTAGGAATTCCCCAACTGGAATAGGGTTTAAACCTTTAATTAATCAGTAATCTGTACTTTGATTATTACTGATTAATCACGACTAATGATATGAAGAAACTATTAAGAACCCCATGTCAAAGAAGGAAATCAGTCTGTAAACATGTGTGAAGTATGTAAATTCATTAATAAATAACACTGACATTTCAAAATGGTAATATCAATCAATCCTGTCTCACCAAAAAGAAGCTCTATCTTAAGTCTGAAAGGTCTTGGTTGTTTAGCCCTGGATTTCAAATACTTCTTGGACAAGGAATGAGTCCGTAAATCAGCCAATCCTCTTGAAATGTCACAAATGATACAGCAAATGATGATTTAACACAGTTGAAAATTTTGAAATCAAATTATCCTTCAAATATTATTTTAGGTTACATCAATATAAATTCTATCCGAAATAAGTTAAGTAATCTTAATACTTTTATTGATGGTAATGTTTACATCTTAGCTATTACTAAGAGGAAACTCGATGAGTTATTCACTATGAGCCAGCTATAATTATTCTATCAGGCTATAAGTCACCTTTGAGCTTAGATTGTTCGACCACTAGCGGAGGGTGTCTTGTTTATGTTAAAAGCTAGTACGTCAACTTACAAGTCATAATATAGACAAAGGAGTAGGAGCTATAGTCTTTGAATTTAATCTCCATAAATGTAATTTAGTATTTGTTATGGTCTATAGAAATCCTAAACAAAGTAAGGATATATTTATATTAAGCATCAGAGAAATCTTGATGTCAAAATGAATAGGGATATATTAATATTGATTGTAATGTACATATTAATAGCAATGTATATAACATTGAAATGCATATCCTAGATAAAGATTATTTACAATAATAATAATAATAATAATAATAGTGCTAAGAAATCTCTCTTCAGTGACTGTGTCGAACCTAAACTAAAGGTTTTTGGGATGTTTGCAGACAAAAGCATGGTCACTGATACAAGAATTCAACTAATTGAAAACGGAAAACTGGTATCTGACAATAACCAAATAGCTGAAATTTTCAATGAGTACTACAATTCAATTACTGATCGTCTTGACAAGCCTAGTTGGAACGGAGGGTACGAGCTGCTATGCAGAGATTCGCAAACTACCCTAGTGTAATTGAAATAAGAGAACAAGTCAAGCCCCACAGTACCAGTTTTGAATCCTCTATCATCGAGATCTTACAAGGACCAGTCCAAGGCTTCTGCCTTGGTGGTTCTATTCCTATCAAAATCTTAAAGTTAGCTAAGTATGTCTGTGCTTCCTCTTTGATAGATTGCCTAAATTCCAACATTGATTCTGGATATTTTTCCAGACAGTCTTAAGGTAGCTGATATAATTCCTTGCCATAAAAAAAGTAAACAAGCACAACAAAGCCAATTACAGACCCATAAGCCTTCTTCCTTGCATGGCAAAAGTGCACGAAAAGGTAATAGCAAGACAATTAACTGGCTTCATAGACTCTCATCTCTCCAAACATCTGTGTGGTTACCATAAACATTACAGCACTCAAAGTGCACTACTAAACATGCCACGCAAATGGCAAAATTGCTGCTCAAACTCTGGCAAGATTTGTGCTACATTAATGGATCTGTCAAAGGTTTCTGACTGCTTGCCACACGATCTTCTAATCATAAAAATTCATGCCTATGGCATGGGATTAAATAGCTTAAATTTCCTGTACAGTTATCTCAAAAACAGGAAACATAGGATATGTATAGGCACTAAGTTTAGCAGCTTTTTGGATTTAATATTAGGAGTACTGCAAGGTTCGATTTTAGTTCTTATTCTTTTCAATATTTTTATAAATGATCTATTTTTCTTTGTAAATGGAAACAATCAATTGTAACATTGCTGATCATAGCACCCTGTATAAGTGTGGTGAAACCTTAGAAAATCATTAAAGCCCTCAAAACTTGATTTTGGTATCATTTCATCTTATGTATGAAATTAATTCCTTAGTTGCATACCAAGGAAAGTTTCAGCTGATATTTCCAGGTACAAAGAATGCTAATGTGACGGTAAAAATAGGCTCATTTGATCTGAAATCTTCTGAAAATGTCAAACTGCTTGGTGTGACCATGGAGAGTCAATAAAGTTTGTATCCTCATGTATAGGGGAATCTGTAAAAAGGTATGCACCAAAACCAAAATCATACTGAGGATAAGACCTTATTTGAACCAGAGGCAAGCTGATATATATATATATATCTTTAATTTCTACATTATATCGGCCTTTAGATATTGTCCACTTGTTTGGAATAATCAAAGCTCACTTTAGATCACTAAGGGCATAACAACTTTAATGCTCATATGAAGAGCTTTTGGCATTATCAAATTGGTCGCCCTTACAGTATAAATACTCAAACCTTCAACTTATGTTAATGGAAGTCTATAAATATGTGAATCAGCTAAGCCCTGAACTTGGAATACTTTCGAATCCATTCAAACTAAATAGAATCTTTGAAGTGGAAATAGAGTCAGACTTCCATTCCCTAGAAACACAGTTTGCACGAACTCTTTCGATTTTCAAGTGGAATTCGCATGTGGTTCCAATTTCATTGCTTTCAAGTCAAATCAAGTTGCTCAAAACTTTTAATTTGTTTAAACAGAAAATCTGAAATGTCCAAATACATTGTTTGTGTAAACTCTGTACTTTATTTTAATATTGATGTTGTTGTTTTTTTTGCAGACAAGTCCTACAAGCGTCTGAAAGGGGCCTGATTAAAATACATACTTAGATTTTTATTGATAATAACAATATACTTTAAAGAAACTAAATTATTTTTTGCAGACAAGCCCTACAAGTGTCTGAATGGGGCCTGATCAAAATATATACTTAGATTTTTGTTGATAATAACAATATACTTTAAAGGAACTAAATTTCACAGGAAATAAATTTTGGAGATGCCTTGCCTCTAAATAATTATCAAAATTTGTTCATAATTTTAAGAAAAGTTTCAAAGAAAATAAAGATTTCCACAAAATTCTCAAAATTCAGTTCCATGAAATTTAGGTCCTTTAAAGTATGATTGAACATAATCAATTAAATTCAATCCATATGTAATTGAAATGTCAAAATTTTTCTAGATACCTAGTTTAAGTGCTTGTGTACACTATTTTAATATTAGAACCGCATCATTTTTTCCCTTCAGGCCTGGACGGGAAGAAAAAGCCTGGTGCGCAACCACCGCACAGCTAAATTTAACACTCAAAGTTTTTGATGTGCGATCTATTAAACTTTGATCTATACAGTACAGAAAAACTATAAATAAGTAACAGATTTGGCGTGCGGATAAAATAACGTTATTTTAGGCGAGCAATAGATTGAATGCCTCAAAGTCAACCAGCCCTATGTGGGGGTGTGCGCATTCAATCGCACACCATTCCTGTCCAGGCCTGCAACTTCAATTTTCTTATTTTCTGCTGAATTTGTGCCTTTTTTTTGGCTTTTTTGAAACCTTACTCTCCAAGTTTTTTACTTTTAACTTTTTTGATCTACAGGATGAAATTAAAGTATGATATACCTAAATTTAAGTTGTAGACAAAAAAAGATTGACCATGAAATATTTTCCGGTGACCTCATAAAATTCGCACCATTTTTTGGACTCACCTGGAATATACTACAGTTAGTGAAACCAACGAGGTAGAAATGAATGGAGTGACATCCTATTCAAAACAAGGCTCTTCCACATGAACTTTTACCCTCGCAAGGGAGCTACAAATTAAGATAACAAGTCCATTGTTTTTGTCAATTGTTATGTACATAATTTTGTAAAATTTGCAAGAATATAGTCAAGAATGTTCATTCAATTGGCAAGATATACCCCTCAATAAATTGGGTTTTAAGCAGAGAATATACCATTATCAGTCGTGTACGGGTCACATATCAAGCGGCAGTTATAGCGGTTTGAAATTTTCCATTAAAAGTACGATAAATGACTTATCCACTTTTTAAAATTCAGTTCAGCACCATGAGATAGATAACATTTAGTTTTATTCTATCCAATCAAGAACCCAATCACGTTTGGGTATATAAGTAGAAATTTATGCTTCCACAAAATTCATTAAGTCCTCCTCTACAATTTGAAGTGTAGGAAACAGCCTTATATTTTAATGACCTATTAGTAACTGCTAACAAAAGCAGTCTGAAAAAAGGCGCTCATAAAAATTCACTAGTTTTTACTCCATTCATCTTTACCTCGTTGGTAAAACTAATACAAAAATGTGTTCACAGCGGCTAGTTCGAAACGCAGGTCTCAGGTCCCAGGTCTCAGGTCTCAGGTCCCAGGTCTCAGGTCCGTAATAAAAT
>JAUBWS010096787.1:0-11086 GCA_032270445.1 Darlingtonia californica | reverse complement strand
TTGGAAAATGACAGCTTCTTTGAAAGGTAATCTAAAGTAGAGTAATATTATACAAAAAGAAATTGAAGATGAAAAAAATCTACTTGTTTGTATATTTATAGTATAATTCGGTACACAAAATCTTCAACCTCTGTTAATCTTTATTGTTTTGCTTTTATCATATCTTAGCTAAAATACAACTCTTCAAAGTTCCTTTTTGGCCTTCTTTTGGGTCTTTCTGACCTGCTCTGATGAAGGGCTGTTTTTTAAAAACTATAGATATGGGAAAGGTAATATAAATTTGAAAAGTGGCTAAAGTAATGTTGAAGAATTTGTATGCCAAGTTTGAAATTCATATGATAAATACACCCCTGTATGTGCCAGTGATATCTACCGTGGCGAGTATGCCAAAGGAAAAAAATCCAAAATGACCCAGTGAAAAATTCTTGATTAATAAAACTCATGGAAATGGCTGAGGAGTGTTAACACCAGAAACGGGGCTTTGTTGGGTGTATGCCTCTCCCCAATGTATACGACTTTACTACTACCACAACGCCAGTGGGTTGCATGGAGATCAGGCTCCGTCTGTGCATTAATTTGATGACATTTTGTTGATTTATTACAATTAATAAAACTCATAACTTAAAATAAGAGATTTTCAGACGAACCAAAACTCGAGTGGAATGTGAGTTTAAATTTTCCTGCCTCATCAGATTCCACTCAAATTCAGTGCAGAAGTGTAAAAATGTTTTAGAGTCACCTACGCCGAGATGAGTTTTGAATTGCTACTGGGTTACTGAGAGAATGCTGTATAAATAGAGAAAAAGTTGATATTTTCCTCTTCATTTTTCTGCTTCAATTTCAAATTTTTCTAAAATATTTTATACAGTATTCTTTCTCTCCGACGACGTACCTTTCAAGCGAGCTGTCATTTTCAAATAACTGGCAGCTATATTATGTGAAAAATGCACAAACGTTATAACGTTTTTGAGACAGAATCTAACTCAATGTACTGGTTCAAAAGTTATTCCTTGAAAAGGAAACAAGAAGCATAGTAGCCCCTCGTAAATTCTTGAAAGGTTAAGCAGGCTAGCGTATACCTAGTCTTTTTGTTAATGTAAACCCACCCATTCTGAATTTCTTTTCTTTTTCAGTTAACAAATAACGTAAACTTCACTTCAAGTTATGGTGTTGTAGACTTGGGAATCAACTGATTAAAATAAACAACAGAAAACCAACCATTATTAAACCGCTATTCTTTCATTCAATCCACGGCTTACTTCTATCTGCTGCAACCAAATCATTATTTAGTAGCGGTAGTGAGATGAGGTTTCTGGTTCTCCTGGTAACAGTTTTACTGGGATTGACAAAATCAGAAGGTAATGTTGTTATATAAGTTTGTAAATTAGTGCTATGACAAGAATTTTCACTTGGGTTGGATGGTAGTGCGAGGATTCATTAAATGGTTGGGCACGGTTCGAGGAAGAAATTTTGGGAACTTCTAGTTATAATACCATCTACATTGCACTAATTCTTCGAGATTACATGTCTGATTGAAAAACAAGAAAATAATTTTCATGGAAGAAGAAAGATGGCAGCAAAGTAGAAAATTATTAGAGAGGAAAACACGACCTTTTCTCCCTCCTCCCTCTCCAGTTGAACGCCCTGTATTTTGGAACAGTGAAGCATTAATATGAGCAATCGTATTCTACTTAACAATAGAGAAAACATGCCAAAGAATTAGAAAGAATTCATCTTTAAATGAAATTACAAACCAATTTTTTTTATTTCCAGTTGAATATCCCATTAGTTATCATTGAAATAATAATAATGATAATAAAAATAATAACAATAGAAGATTAGTTTAGCAAATAAAAACTTAAGCTGTCAAAGCAAGATGATGACATCATATAAAAACATACCTTGGTGGTTTTTAATAGATATTCTTTGACCTAATGGAACTTCAAATTTCAGGACCTGTAATTTTGACATAAATTAGCGGTTACCTTTCTTGGAAATTTACCATTTTTCAACGAAACCTCTTATACGAAATTTCATCAATTTTTTTGGTTACCCCTATGGAATCCATTAAATTTTAAACGTAAATCCCCTTGAAATCCCCTAATCCTAAATCCTCGGGATACATTTTTTATGGAAAAGCCGAATTGTTTTTTAGGATTTCTAATGGACTAGTTGAGATTTTCGGCTCTACATTGTTACTATCAGGACTCGTTTGGAACTTGGTATTGGGCTTTTCCGGAAAAATCTGTTCCCCCTAGGTTTAAGATATTGACTTACACGAAAAAAATCAAGACTCCCTGGATGTCCAAAAATAGTACTTCAACACCCTGGATTTGCATTGAGATTCCTTGGACATCAACATATTTGTCAATTTTTACAAGTGAAACCCCCCTGGAAATCCGCTTTTCAGCAAAGCGTCACCCCCTGGACGTCCACAATTTGTGACAGTGATACCCCCTGTCCGATATCGGGTATACAGTTTTTTTTTGTGAAAAGCCCATTTTAAAATAAGAAACGGTGCACAAATACACTTCATTGCATTGTAAACCAACTACCAAATCAATATTTAACAAGAAGCCGAACGGCTTGAACGCTAGGAGTGGAAAATGTATCAGGAAAAAATCAGCAAGAAAACAATTCAAAACTTATATGTTAGAATTCCTGAGAAACAGAGATAAACAAATTTATTGACAACATTACGAACAAGCTTGCCAAGGTGAAATGCTTAAACTTGAAGTAAAAAAAGTATTTGCTAAGGGAAATCATTTTTTGCTCTTTTTGGTGAGAAGAGTTTAAGATTTTGCAAATTGATTTTATTGACATTTTATTATGACTCAAACGAGGGCTGCATAAATAAACTTTCAGTGACGACTAACACAGATTGTGCAGGCTATAAAGACGCATACTATTATTGCCGTTTCAAATGGCAATTTTTTCCTGGGTATTTTAATAAACAACAAAGATTCATTGTTTATACCGTAATTCCTCAAATAAGCGCCCCCTTGAATTCTTCCAACTAAATCCCTTTCCGAACCAATGCTGTTAGGCCAAGTTTAGAGCCGAATAAATTAAATCGTAGTTAAATATATCACACCAGAATTTTTTCTTTATTTTCATGACAGGGAATACTGTGACAATAGATATTGATGATCAAACACCATATGAAGGAACCAGTATTACTGTGACATGCTCAACAACAGCCAATTTTACCAAATGGGAAATATACAGGAATCAAATTGATGTCTTGTCCTCAAAGGACGGCTCGATTACTCCTTACTCGCATGAGGTGTTATCAACAAACGATGGTGGAGAATTTATTTGCAGTGTTTTTGAAGATAGTGCAGGAAAGGTTGCACAACATAACTCAACTGCTAAAAATGTTACGGTGAAAGGTAGAAAAAGTTTATTTTTGATAAGTGAAACCTCAGTCTAATGTAGAAAAACAAATTTTCTAAAGATTTTGGAATATTACTGCAGTGGAACATTGAGACCATGTAAAATGAAGAAAAATACTGACTCATTGTAAAATATTTCCTTTGTTAACTCACTCCGTGTTCCCCTACGCCCACTTAAATCTTATAGCAGACCTCATCGCACGCGAAATGCTCTGCGTGTGCGGCGTGTCTATAAAGGCCTGTAATTAGATTAAGGTGGACGTAGATCTCTCCAGCGTTGGGCGCCGGCAAAGAGATATATAAAGTCCGTTAATCGTACCAGCAGGGAGTGGTCTCTAGGTAGTAAAAGTTCAAAGATTATGAATATCTACAAATATTCCAGTGTTTAAATGGTTGCAAAATTACTTTTACATCACATAAACAAGGACCAAGGGGCAAAGTACTGAGAATATCGTGTACGATTCTCTCATTTCGGAGATGTTTTTGAATACTTTATATTCTCTCATTTCGGAGATTTTTTTGAATACTTTATTCGTCAGTTGACAATAAATGATCTACGTTTCCCTACAATCCAACCTCGTTCTCAGGTTTTCTGAAATCTGTTGTCAGCATATTAAAAAACGAGTAAGATGTCCCCAGAACTCAAACACCAAACTTCAAGACAACCATTTTTAATTATAGAACTATTCGCTACTCCCACGATTACCACGGCTGTGACGTCATATTCAAGTGGATCGTCCGTTAATATCACGTGTGTAACAAAAGCAAACAAAATGAATGAGGAAATCTCCTACACATTTTCACACAAAGAAAACGTTATCACGAATAGCCAATCAAAAAACCCGACTTACACAATACAGCAAATTTCAACCAAGGATATTGGAAGTTATTCCTGTAAAGCAGAAATTGGCAAAGTAGTAAAAGAATCAAGCCATAGCGTGGATATACAAGGTATGAAGTTAAAAGACACCTATTCTGCAAATCATGTCTTTCTGTTGCGTTATTTCTGATATATACATTCCAAACAATTACAATAAACTGTAATACAACCCAAATTTTTAAAGCCATGACTGAGAGAGTAGTAATTTTTCGTCACGAGGACACGGGAAGGTAAAATACCTTACATGAATGATTTTTTCGCCTTTAAAAGTGCCCGTTGCTATCCGTGCGAAACTCCTTCCGAACGCTTTCCTGAAACTGGGTTTTTTAAACGTAGGCTATGAAAAAGTCTTCTCTTATAGTTAACCACTGAATACAAACGTAACTTCAACGTCCGAGCAATGTCTTTCTGACGTCACCTGGACGTTACACATACGTTAAAAAGTTGCTGAAATGACATATGTGACTACACGTTTTTTTATAAGAACATCCAAAATCGCGTGAGCCTTCATAAGTTCTTTATTTCCCAGACTTTGAGTTAAAAGATGTTCTTAAATTGTTCTTAATCATAGCAAAAAACAGCTTGAAATCATTGATCTAAAAACTAAAAAATTTTCTTAAGAATTTACCCTTTTGAAGCCTTTAAATGTTTTTAACAGGTTCTAAACTGTTTGCCATAGAAAGCCTTACGTTCTTATATGGTTTTTTTATATTAAAAAACGTGTACTGCCTAATATTTATAAAGTTTTGTGCTCTTACTGTAATACCAAAGGGAGAACAACATGTTTCCTTTAGGTATTTGGAAACCACTCTCCAAATTTTATGTAAATGAGCATCATCTTATTTAATATCAATAATTGTTGGTCAATTTATAAACATGTCCAAAAATACCCCTGAAGGCAAGTTAATCTGGTAACCAGCGCTTAAAACTTATTTTTAAAAAATGATATTTTTGTTTTTATCTTCTAAGTCATTTTTGCGCTTTCCGTAACTGCACAAGTTACCTTATACCTTGTTATTAAGGATGCATTCCATTGAACCCCCCCCCCCCCCACTCATCAATCCATTTCTAGATAAGTTTAGTGCGCAATAACTTTTTCTGGCGTTCTTGGGGAGGTGAGACAACAGCGGGCAAGTGAGTTCCATTTAAACAAATCCAGTGAGATGGTTTTCAGTTTCCAAGAAACCGTTAAATGTATTTCACAATGTACTCGCTAAATTGCAAAGTGATTCCGAAATGGTAAATTAGATAGACGTACCAATAAAGTCAGAAAATCTAGGTTATATCTATGTTAACCAGCTTCAAACTTGGTTAGACTGGTTAATCGAAAGATAAGTTGGTTGTTCAATGGGATGAGAAAACCTGGGTAAGGTTGATTGAATGGTTAGCTTATTTTGTTCATATGAATGCACCCTAAGTACGTTCTTTATTCGTTACTTAGCAACTAGGACCTTGAATGATTATGACCTGAATCTGAAGCACAGAGGTGAGCTGGAATGCATCTTATGACAATATATTATCTTGCATATTTCAATCAGTTTTTATTTTTGTTCATTTTCAGTGACATTGCCTGTTTCTGTAACAGCAAAACATACGACAATTGGTAGCGATACAACGATCACGTGTAATGTACCAGAACATGAAACTGGTCTTTCATTCACATGGTCTAAAGAGAACAAAATACTTGGAAACGAAGTTTCAAAAACTTTGTCGCTTCAATCAGTTACCAAGGCAATGAATGAAAGTGTTTACGAGTGTACAGCTTCAACGAATGGCATTACCGGAAAAGGATCAGGGAAACTTTTTGCTTATTGTGAGTATAAAATTATGAAAATATAAAAATTTTGATTAGATTATTATAAGAGAAAGAATTGTTACAAGTTAGTTTATCCGGAAATTTTGTTACTCAGTAGCGGATCTAGGGTAGATTGTGAAAATACTCTATCGACTCTGTATTAGTTTTGCGATAATTGGATAGTCACATAAGTGCAGTATCTGTAAGTCATTACTAGTCTGGTAACATACTTAGACTTACTAACTGTAATCCTCCCATACAGACCCTGGTTGAATTTAACTCAGTTTAATCCAAATTTTTGCAGCACCTCCATCTATTCAAGTGAAAGTGAGTAAAGCTGTCAGTGCGGGAACCAGCACTACCGTACAATGTCATGTAATCTCCAACGATGGAAATTCAAAAATTCTGTTCAAATGGTATGAAAATGAAAAACTTTTGAATGGTGAAGACAAAAAAGATTTGATTTTGAATAATGTCAAGAAAATTATGGATGGGATTGTTTACAAATGTCATGTAACAAATGAATTTGGCGGAACAGGAGAAGGGTCAATAGCTTTGCTTGTTTACGGTAATGAAACAAAATTTTTTCAATTGCAGAAGATTATAGAACTCTAAAGGGTGTCTCAAACAATGTAGTCAATTTCAGAAAAAAATTCAGGAGAAATGAGCACAGCAAATTGAAATAAAGGAAATGAGACTGTTTCATTTTTCAAGAGTGGTTACTTTTTTGGTTAATTGTTTTGAAATGTTTTAAATATTATAATATGTTTTTGTTAACAAAATTAATTTTAGCAAGGAAGGTTCATTAAATTCAGGATGGAGCAATGCCACCTCTACTCTTTTTCTTGGCTTCGTGGTTGAAGGGGTACAGTACCACATCACCGAAATACCGAAATTATGAAAATTATGATTAATAGTCAGCGGAGAAGTTTGTATGTAACTTCAATACAATTCCTTCATTGATTTTTTGGATTTTTAACAACAACATATGGAAATACACCCTGGAAAACCTGAAGAAAAAACCACAAAGAAAGCTCAAAATTAATTAAAGTTTGCAAAAAATGTGGAGCATTTTATCACTAGCGTTCTGGTGTTTTTAGACTGCCATTTATATATAGATATAGAATATTATGTCAGGACAAATATTTTAATGTACGTTGGCCAGTCCACCAATTTGAAAATTCCTGCATCGATCATTTATCAATTATTTGTTTTAGATTCATCTGATATTAATATTACTGTATCAAACACGGATCCATTTGAAGGCCAAACAGTCAATATGACATGTCAGTCACGTGCTACACTAAATATCACAAAATGGCAGCTATTTCGTAATAGTGATTCGGCACCTGTAAAAGAAAGCATTCAATCCAACGTGTTCTCATCAATATCAATAAGGCCCGGAACAAATGACACCTACTATTGTGTAGCTATTAATGACGACATTGATCCAGATATCAAATTGACGTCAAAGAGCGTAATTGTAAAGGCTAAAGGTAAGATGCTCTTCTAATAATAAAGTTAGGATTATGGTAACATAATAGAAACAGATATTTATTTGATTTACAGAAAACGGACAGACATACAGACAGGTTTAGGAACGCACATTTAGACAATTTAAGAACGCGCATTTACAAACCACGGTTTTACGTGAATAAATTATGACATGCAAAGTACAGCGTTCTTCTTTCCTCACAGAAATGTTCACAGCTCCAACAGTTACCACAGGTAACACCATATATCCAAGTGGATCGAACGTTAATATCACGTGTAAAACAAAAGTAAACAAGGTAGATGAGACATTATCCTACACATTTTTACACAATGGCAACATCATTCCTAACAGCCAATCAAAAAACTCGATTTACACAATACAACAAATTTCAACCAATGATACTGGAAGTTATTCATGTAAAGCAGAAGTTGGCACAGTAATAAAGAATGCAAGCAACAGTGTGGAGTTGCAAGGTAAGCAATACACTGTTTTACAAGTAAAGTCTGTGGAAGCTAAGAATATTGTAAATCTTACAACCAATCATCACTTGATTTAATGACAGAAAATCTACCAAAACTAAAAAAGGTCCATAATACCACTCTACAAGATTTTATCTCTTAAAGATTAGCGCCGATAAACTTCCAACATTATTATAAAAGTTACCTTTCCTGCGCCATAAATTGACCTACTATACACATGCGCAGTTGGCAGGACTTGGAAGTCTCACATTACAACAGTTGCAAGATCAATTTGCCGCCGTCATCATCATACTTCGAGCTACTAGCTCGATTTTTTTCCGGGAATAGAGAATTGAGTTACAAACTCTGCAGCAGAGTTACTGGGTATTTACTTAGTAAAATTTGATATTAACCTTCTTATTATTTCAGTAACTTTACCAGTTTCTGTAACAGCAAAGCCTACGACAATCGGTAGCAACACAATGATTAGGTGTGATGCACCACCTCATGAAACCGGTCTAATTTTCACGTGGTCTAAAGATGGTACAAAACTTGAAAACGAGGTTTTGAAGGAATTGTCACTTACGGCCGTTACCAAGGTGATGAACGGAAGTGTTTACGAGTGCAATGCATTATCACCGATTGGAATTTTGGGAAAAGGATTAGGAACACTTTTTGTCTATGGTGAGTTTTTCAATGTAGAAGGAATGGTTGACGTGCCGTGTTTATCCAAGGGTCCGGAATTTAAACGCCGTCAATAAGTTCTTAGCTGTAATAACTGTCACATAATAGTGATATTTTGTGGAACCGTGACTGAGTGGTTAGGGCGCTGGACACGTAAGCTGGAGTCTCGAGTTCGACTCCCTTGCGAGGCTTTCGGTAGTGAAATGTTCAATTTGTGACGGTCTGTGGGAAAAGGGAGCGTAAAGCCAACTATAATTTACTTGTTTATCTCTTAAAATCGCGAAAAAACGTCTGCGGAGGAGGTGATTTCTATGCACTCCTCCACAGACGTTTTTTAGGGATTTTGCAGGCGGGTGGAGTATGATCGCGGTAAAAATGAGCAAGCCGCCTTTTCCCATAGACCGTCACATTTACTGCTTCTTTTAAATGGTGCTTTGAGGTGTTTTCTTGGAGGCAGATCCCTAATTGATATTAGTTCATTAAGAACTGAAAAGGTTGCCTGGATAAAATATATCACATCATTTATTCATCATTCACATCATTCAGTCATAAGTATGATAATTGGTTTCTGGAATGTATAAGCCTAAAAAAGCTATGAACAATTTACGTTTAGTGTGGTTTTAATTTCACAATTTTCAGAAAAATTGAAATGTGCTGTCGTGTAGTAACAAGGTTAATTATATTACTATTACCTGTGTTAATTCGATGCTGGGCTTTAAGAGAATAGTTTCTATTATTCAGCCCATTTTTAATTATTCTGACGAAAAAAGAAAGTTATTAATTTCGCTAATCATGAACCATTTTCATTCATAGCACCACCCTCTGTTAAAGTGAATACCAGTACCGCCATCAGGGCGGGGACCAAAGCTATTGTTCAATGTCATGTGACTTCTAACGATGGAAATTCAAAAATTCAATTCAAATGGTATGAAAATGAAAAACCTTTAAATGATGCAAACAAAACAGATTTAGTGCTGAATAATGTTGAAAGAAATATGGATGGGTTAGTTTACAAATGTCACGTGACAAATGAATTTGATGGAACAGCAGAAGCATCAGTGGCTTTGTTGGTTTACGGTAAATTTAAATATTTCTAAGAAGAATGTTAAACAAAATACCTAGAGATGTTTATCAACCTCTTTAATCTTTATCCTCGCGTTATCCCGCTTTTTTTTCTTCAAGCATCGACCTTTCTTGAGATTTTTACTATTCCACCTAAATTTACGACAAAATCTGTCTTCAAAACGAACTCGTCAGTTGCCATAATACTTAATTTTATCGGAATTAGGCAATAATTCAATAGCTGCATATATTTTAGCCACTTCTTAAGTTAATTTAAAGGGTAGCCTTACCTCAGCCATTCTTTTCAAATGTTCATTGTTAAGTTTACTCATTTCATCTGACCAGAGGTAATAGACATCAATGGTTAGGAGGCTTTTGTTTTAACTAATTCAGAGATTTTTACATAGTCACGCTCATTAAATTCTTTTGAAATCTTTTGTTATTTGCAGTTGATTATCAAGGGTTCAACTTTTAATGAATAGGTAAAATTACCCTCCACCCCTGCCTAAAGTCTACAATTCTTGTCAAAATAACATGACACTTCTTTCAAATGTAGAAAAACATATGAACTCTCAAAATATAAATTTTTTTGGCAAATTAGTTTCCGTTTTGTTGACGCTAGCACTTTTTTTGAGTATGGTGGCCAAAAATGGCAAAATATCATTGGACATAACTTTTGTTCTACAAAAGATAACCTTATTCTGTTTTTTTTCACTCTGAAAGGAAAGTTTACTTTACATTGAAAACCCATCAAAACTTCCACCACCACGCGTAAATGACGCTCAAAAACGGCAAAAATACAAAAAATGACGTCATATCGTCACACTGACGTTACGACTAATATGCCGGCTTTTTGACGTCAATGAATTTGCCATTTTTGACAGAAAATTTGTAATAACTTCCCATAAAAACCTTAAAATGACATAATTTACTCTTCGTTTCAAAGCTACAGCATAGTAGAGTACAAAAAATAACAAATACATATCTAGATTGCCTAAAAAAAAGCGTTTACGTCAGCATTTTTAGATAAGGGGGTAGAAAAATTTTCATAATAACGTCACGTGACGTCAGATAATCAAAAATATTTAAAATTTTGAATAAATTGAATAAATGTTCCAATTCTCAATTTTAAGTAATGGTGACAGTTTGATATCAATTGCTTTTACCAATCAAAAGTTGTTAAACATTTTGAGCCCTAAGGACGCACACATGTGTCCAAAATTGACCAAAATACCACTACGAAGTTCATAACTTCTAAACCAATCAGAATTGGCCCAACTAACCCAAGCATAAAAAGAGCTTTCTTTTGGTACCAAA
>JAUBWS010096765.1:0-11089 GCA_032270445.1 Darlingtonia californica | reverse complement strand
AAAACATCGGTTATTGCCAAAGCTGCAAGTCTAGCGAAAGATGAGTTTCCTGATCGTATACAAGTCACACGATTCTTGGGAACCACAGCAGAATCGTCCACCATTTCTAAACTGGTGTACAGCATTTGTTGTCAGATTCAACGTGCTACGAATCTTTTGATTGACACGTCCGTTCCACAGGTATATCGAACTCGATGATGTATAACATATCTGCCGCAAACTCTAACTCATTTACCTAGATAAGAACAATGTTAGAATTACAGGAAAGTAAACTATAGTCCTACAAAAGTGCCTTTTAATAACCACCAATTAATTTCCATTTTCAGACCTTCAAAGAGATGCATGCATTATTCGAATCAATCATTGAACAAGTCAGTGAAAAGGAGATTAACAAATGTATTTTATTTCTGGATTCAATTGACCAATTGGCACCTGACGATGGAGCATATCTCATGAAGTGGTTACCAAAAAAGTTACCGCAATGTTTCAGAATTGTGATTTCTGCATTGCCTGACCAACAGTATAGGATTGTTGATAGCCTGAAGGTGAACTTTACATTTGAATATATCTGTATTTTTACTAATGTAGCAAACTCGCTCAGTTCTTACAACGATATTTGCATCGGAAAAAGGGGATTAGTAAGATTGATACTGTATGACTTAGATAATGCTTTTGTGTCTCAGTCCCAACAAACTTTTATGCAAATATATAATTTTTCTCAATTTGCTCTTTGATCACTGGTCTTTGAAGTATAACATCATTTTATTTTTTTTAAGTAATAATAATGATGAAATCGGTGAAAGATGAACCGTTTTTCAGTTTTAATGGGATAATAACTGTTTTGAGCGACAAATACAAAGCCCGAGGGCTTAGTATTTCATCCGCACAAGTTATTATTCCATCTATTGCCTGGTCTTGGAAAAAAATGCAGTCTTCTACAATAACTACCTATTATCGTATCCTCCTCATAGTGCCACACATGTAAATTTGTAAACAAACATTGATTACATTGCAGTGACATTCGAAATTATTTATGACGTTCGAAAATCAAATTAACATAGTGCAAAAAACATCAAAACAAATTTTATTCCTTTGTTAAAGAAGAGAATCATAACGAAAGGTGGTTTGAATAGACGAGCTGGCGGGGTTAAGTGTTGTTTACAATCTCAGCTACCATTTTGAACTTTCTATTCTCGGTGATACTGCGTTTTTTTACGTTATCCAGGCAATAATCAGTTGTGACTTAAGATTTTTTTTTGCTTTTTGCTTAGGGAGTTGTTCCTGAAGATTGTTTCGTAAAGATAGGAGGGCTACCTGAAGACACAGCAAGTAATATTTTAAAGTTCTGGCTAAAAGATATCCAGAAAACACTGACAAGATCACAAACATGGATTGTTATAAATGCCTTCAAACAGTGTCCCTTGCCATTATTCTTGAGATTATCATTTGATCAAGCAACGAAGTGGAAATCCTACCAAAACATTGAGCCCGCATCGCTGCAAAATAATGTCAAAGAATCTATCAACAAGCTCTTTTCAGATCTGGAGAGAATGCATGGCAAAACTCTAGTCAGTCACGCTCTTGGTCTCATAACCGCTTCAAAGAATGGATTATCAGATGCTGAGCTTGAAGATATTCTATCAATTGACGACGACGTCTTGAATGATGTTTATCAGTATTGGGTACCACCTGTGAGAAGAATCCCTTCTCTGCTTTGGATTAGAGTGCGAAACGATTTAGGATCGTACATCGTGTACCGTGGAGCGAGCAACGTTCTTGTCAACAATTGGTATCATCGACAGTTCATTGAGACAGCAAGAGAAAGATACCTTAGTGAAAGTGAGAAAGAGAAGTTCCACAAATTGATTGCTGAATATTTTCTTGGTTTGTGGAGCAATGGAGTCAAAAAGCCGTTTATCAACAAATCTAATGAAAATGGAGAGGAAGAGCGGTTAGTTGCTGCTCAGCCAAACAGATTCAAAAACTCGAGTAAAGAAGATGACATGTATAATTACCGTAAACTCAGTGAATTGCCGCATCATTTACTTCAGATTAAAAATTTGCAGCATTTAAAAGACAATGTCTTATTTAGTTTTGATTTCTTACTAACAAAACTACAAGCATTTGGCCACAAATATATATTGGAGGATTTCCAAGAAGCTGCAAAAACTTATCCAAAAGACAACGATATCAAACTGCTGTACAATATCATGAAAGCTTGTGGTAGAACACTAAGAATTGATCCTTATCAATTTGGAACGCAACTTTTTGGCAGGCTTTCTGATAGAGAGTTATCTGAAGATTTTAAGAAATTATTGCAGCAAGCTTCTTCATTAAATGTACCATGTTTCATCCCAAATAAACTCTGTTTTGAATCGCCCGGTGAATCTCTCAAACATAGTTTTGCTGGACATACTGGAACAGTTGAAAATGCTTCGTTTAGCCGAGATGGCACGAAACTTCTGTCAGTTGGTTCTGATTCAACCATAAAGTTAGTTTCATATTAATTATATCATTGTTTGAATGTATATTACATGTCGACTGATTACGGCGTTCAGCATGGAATTCGGGGGCCCCGAATTGCGTTTGTCCATATCGTTTTCGTTCCTTGTAATTACTAGTAACTGTCAATTTCATAAAGCTCCCTTGTCTGGGAGTGTGTCCACACAGTCAGAATCACTATCGATACCTGAAGATCATTAATTTTCGCGAATTTTGCCGCGATTTGTGGAAATTAGTGCTTGCGAAATGTTGTCAACACCCTAATTCGCGAAAATCAATGCTCGAAAATTTACCGACTTTCGAAAAATAATGTTATAATGATATCAATGACGAAATTAAGTCTTTAATCAAAATAATTTGCCTACCAGACTTACACAATTTTATTTGTTTTGAATGAATTAAATTAGCTTGATAGTCACAAGAATTGAAGTTCCCTATTATTTGCAGAAACATTGAAACTTTGAAAATGTTCGAAGCAAGTATCTAAGTTTGATAGACATTGTTGAGCAGAAAGGAGCTCATTGATCAGCATTTTGTACACCTCTGTATCAGTGCTGTGGTGGCATTCTGAAACCTCAGAAATTTTGGGGATCTCGAAATATTTTGATATCTCACTGGAGAAGCAGAAGTTTAGTAAAAATTCTTTAGGGACGACACCTTAACCCTATTCCTATCAGGAAGATAGTGCTACTTTTTAGGCTTTTATTGAGGAAAAAGTCATTTCTGGATATTTTTGTAAGATTTTAATTTTTGGCGCCTAGTCTATCCCTTCAGAAGAAAAATCTAAATACAGGAGCATTTCAGAAAGTAGAATTTGTTTCAAGCCAGAAGAAGAACAAATTCCAAGTCGTTAGACTATTTGTTTTCAATTTATCAAGATTTTTCTTTTTCCGATCTCATGCAATGATCTTTTGTAGTTTTTTTCCACAGTTAGGGGTTCTCACGGGGGCACTGACATAGGAGTGTTTTGTCATAATGTTTTTATTTTGTGTACAAACAGAACTTGAAATTATATTTATGGCAATTTTTCTGTCCTTCTAGAATTTGGGATATGGAAAGTGGATTTGAGATTCGCTCTTCACAATTGGAACAATCGCCAACCAATGTTTTCACTTACAACAACGATACATGTGCAGTAATTGTTGGTTATGCCACAGTGACTGCTCTAAACATTCAAACAGATGAAATATATTACGAAGAGTACCACAATTCATCTTATGGACCGTCATCACATATGTCACCAAATCGAAAGTATTTAGTCATCGTTAATCAATCTGAAATCATTGTTTTCAAGACAGCTGACAAAAGTCTTGTAAGAAATTACTACAATTTGCGTCCCTATACCTTAAGCGTATTAATTATTACCGGATAAAGTCTTGCGGCATTTGTTATTGCGGTATTTGTTTTTGCGAATTTGCAAATATAAATCCCTCAAAATTTGTCAAAATATTTAAAAATCAAGGATTTGCCAAAAACTAAACTAGTATAAGTAAGTAGGTAAGTCAGCCGACCGCAGTTGAGGGTGACTCAAATGCTCCCTTTTTGTTAGCTACTTTACCGAGGTGTCGGGGAGGGCGCTTCTCTTTTCCCTGGATTGCTCCACTTACCCTTGATCCTAACCTTCTAATGCTGAGTGTTAAGCAAGGAGGCATCAAGTACCAATTTTTGAGTCTTTGGTATGACTCGACCTGGGATTGAACCCGGGTCTCCCGTACCGTTGGCGAACACTCTAACCACTATGCCAACGGCTGGTTAAATATAATTTTAAAAATAATCTAGTTTCCTATTTATTTCAGTCTTCAAATATCCATGTTTAACCTGATTCGCAAAAATGAATAAACACACATTTTTTTTAATGTTAATGAGTCGCAAAAAGAAATTGTATATAAAACACTTTAAGGTAACAGAAATTTCATACACAAAGGCAGTAAAAATCGATTTGACCAGTAGAACGATTTAAAAGCTAACATTCCCTCGCAGTAAAGTTTTATGAGACTTGAAGTTGCATCAAGACGGTATTTATTTGCTTTTTTTACTTTTTTAGGAGATTTGTAAGAAGTTTGAAGAAAATTCGAAAGAAGATAACTCTGGTTTCTATGATGTAGCTCGTTGCAATAATAATTCATTTATATATACCAGAGGAGATAGTAAGCAATTCTACATTAGGAAATTCAATGATCTTGACAAGAAGAAAAAGGCAAAATCGCCTCATCCATTCATGGCCTTAACTTTCACTGTTGATGGTTCACAAATTGTTGCAATAACATCGCCGGATCCAGTCACAGAGCCCTACAAAAGGGTGTTCCTGTACTTCTTCGATGCTGAAACTGGCAATATGCTCAAGAAAATGGAAGGGAAAGATTCACACACTGTTTTGATGTGCAACGACGCCTGTGTTTGTCAAACAAAAAATGGGATGGAATTAATATGGGCAACGATGATGCAAATTAATTTTTGGAATCTTGATACTGGTCAAGAAAGGATTGCTCTAAAACAGGTAATGTTTACTAATACTATATATCGTTTTATTTCTTTGTACTAATTCATATAATCTGAATGGTAATTTTTTTACTGTTACTTTCTTACCTTAAAAGGGTTATCAAGGACGTCAATTCAAATCAGCGTTTTCAAACGACGGCGAGTCTTTGGTAGTCGTTCCAATGGATTCCAATAATTCTCCAATACAAGTTTATGATATGAATGAATTGGATTATGTTGTGGTTGACGATTCGTATGCACAACGTTCATTGATTCAGAAAACAAAAGACTATGTGGGTACAGGTATAATCATGTATTTTTAGAATATATTTTCCTCTTCTTTTTGCATCCAACGTCTTTAATAATGTCTGCACCTCATAGTTTTTAATGTCACCCCTAGTTTTCTACCTTGATGTATCTTACCGCCCCCTCTCGTTCTACGAAGTAGTAAAAAATAGGTCGTTCTACGAAGGGTGAAGGCTATTTTTATGCATCGCTACAGTGATGTTACCTCGTTCCTATCTTTTCCTCTTTGGCTCGGAGCACATGACATCTACACCTTTACATAAGTAAGATAAAGTTTTCATAGTGTCAGATTTCATACCTTTAACCACTTCTGTGCCGGAAATTTTCAACATTTCGGGAATCTTTCGAGATTCTTATGGAGTCTATTTCTTGACCAGGGACCGCTCCCTGGTGCATTGATCGCAGAGCTCCTAGGACCCAGGGGTCCAGGACTGTAAAAAAATTTAAAATCTAATGACAGATATGTTTGTCATCGACACTTAAGTGGTGGTTAAAGTTGTTGCATATTTTGACTCCTAAGTCTTTCTTGGTTCAGAACAAAAAGACACTAACATCCTTAGACTATTTGATTCTCAAGTCTCGTTTAGTGATTTCCACGTCTCGTTTGGTTCTGATCTCATGGTACCATTATTGTCTCATATAGTTTTTATTCTCGAGGTTCTATAAATTTTGTATACAATGTTATGTGAACATTTTTCCAACAATAGCAATCTCAAATTCAATCAAGATTTAAGCTGCAGTTAAGATTTTTTCCTTTATTTCCAATTTAGATTGTCGAGGAAGTAAGCTATCACTCGTTGTTGTTTTTCTTGATAAATGCCAAATGACCTTCTTGTATGTTTGACAATTTCTGTTTAGGTGACAGAGAAATGTATCTGAGTCGAGGTGATCCAAATCTTTGTATATCTATAACACCAACTGACCCAATCTTGAAAATATGGGATCTCCAAAAGAGGGTCCAAACAAAAGAATGCAAAATCGAAGACTTATACCCAACTTCTTTGATGACGATAGATGATCATCGAGCACTGATATGGGAAACGAATAAGCAGGTCATCTATCTTGTTGATTTTGTAAAAGAGGAAATTGTATATGAAGTAAAGTTCAAGAAAAAAGTTGATACTGTTCCATCGTTGTATACAAATTGCTGGGTGTTTATTCAAGCCAAAGACGAGCTCATCATTTTTTCTGAAACATCAAAGGATTTTAAGATATTGGACTTAAAGACAGGTTCGTAGATTTATTAAATGTCTTTAGTTGTTTAGGAAAGTCATTCTATTTCTTATTTATCCAGACTAAGCTCTTCGATTATAACTAGTAATCGCAGGAGATGGAGTGCAATTAACGTAAAATTGCAAGAGTCTATGCTGAAAGCGTGAAATATTTTATTAAGTAAAAGACAGAGCATGTGAATACTTGTTAATCAAATGAATTGTACATGCCATTTTTACTCTCGTCAGTGGGTTGTGAAGTGTTTATAAACAAAGACGCGAGTACAATCTCAACTAAAGGATGACATTGCATCGGAAAAAAACTCGAAAGACCAGTTTGAAGCGGGGTTTCCATTCAAATCGATGCGATGCGATGCGATGACATCGACACAAAAATTTCCTAAAATAACTTTTGGCGCGAAATATACACCTAAAAATAGATCTTAATTTACCATCGTTTGAAATCGACAGCCATCGTTTGGAAGTTGAAAATTTTCAACTTTTTCCGATATCGCACAAGAGTTGAAAATAGCTAGCCAATCAGAAGCAAAAAAAAAGTCGTTTAATTTTTTTATTTTGGAGAAGTCTTGTTTGTTGTGTGTTGCGTTTGTGCAAAAAAAAAATGGATCAACAGAAATACGAAGAAGACATAAAATACGATGTCTGGCTCAGGGACTTTCTCAACAGCATCAACAACAACATCAGTTTCAACATATATATGCTTCATAAAATAAATGAAGACCTTTTACCAAAGTCTGAAACTCTCCTTTTGTCTCTCGTTCTAGGAATAACTGGTGGACCCCAAAAAAGTTTTTATACCGGTTCTGTCTTCGTAAATTTCTTTTGTAAAGTAACATCAGAAGCAAAAGCTTCTTTTGCAGAAGGAGACGTCTGTTCACCTCGGCAAGCATTTTGGTACTAATTTTTGAATCAAATCGCGCACAATGGAAATAAAAAACACATCGCGATTTCAAATCTATTTTTAGAATTTTAACAGCGATGTCATCGAATCGCATCGCATCGACTTGAATGGAAACCCCGCTTGACGTCACAGATGCGATGAGTTTTTACTTAAGAACAACAGTCAAAAGAGACTCTATAAAATACATTTTATTTGTAATCTGTCGTAAACAACAATAAACTTTCGAGTCCGCACTTTAAATTTGGGCCATTTTAGAGTGCGTGATTAACGATTAATTGCACTCTCGTAAACCAATCATCATTTCATTATAAAAACTACCGATAAATGAGCATTGTATAGTTAAGAAGTTACAAATTGTATGCCCAAGCAGGTTATAATTTTGTTTTGAATACAGGTTTTTTTACCTATGTTAGTAGTTTTAGGGTAAACAATATTTACCCCTTGGTTTTTTATTTAAACTGATGTCATTCAGCGTTTAAGGCGCCGTGCTTTCAATTTAAGGATCCCATTGTCGACTTTGTCACGGCACTCTGTAGAAATCAACCGCTATTCGCTGTTAATTCCACAAGGTACCGTCCTTGGAGGTGTTTCCAGGAAAGTAGGACCCTCATTGACAACAGTTTAAAAAAATTGGCAAGAATTATGTTGGTAAAGACTGATGTCTTTATTCGAATGTTTACATTTTAATGACACCATTGCAGTGCAGCATTCTGCGCGACGAAGAACTGAAGATGCTATACTGGCCCCCAGTTTTATTGTTTTTGAAGTAAAATCATAAACATTCGTAAAGGAAGATTCACTTTTAATGGTTGTCGAACCCATCTTAGAGATACATTTTGATTCCCTGAGATATATAATCTCAGCTTTTGTAGGTTTCAAAGATAGGTTCTGTTTATATGCAATGTGTTGCTTTGAGGAGAATAATAAGAGAACGATGGAAGTAATACATGTTTTTAATATTTCAGGAAAACCCTCTGGAGAAATCAAAACAGGCTGGTCCGCAAAAGGACAACACATGCTTGCAAGCAAAGATGGAAGTATTGTATTATCAAAAGCAGTTGATCCAAATGACCATTCTAAAATTTTCCCTTTGTGTGTTTTTGATACCATTAATAAGAAGAAGATTGGAGAGTTTAAAAGAGAGTTGGCTTTTGACCTTCAACCTGACACCACTCCATTATCAGAGGATGGAAAATATTTGGTTACGCCGAACGAGGTGAGATCTAATTTACTCTTTAATGAGTAAGTGTGGGTAGCACAACTCGTCTGAGGTAGAATTTGGGAATTTCCGGTTGGGGGGGGGGGGGGGGGTAAGTTGTGGAAACATAATTCTTGTGATTTCAAACTTTTCTTTTCATCAAGATTCGTATTTACCCCGTGTAGCCCTTGTAGTTTCCCTCCTACCACACAGAGAGTTTCAAACCCTGCCCTTGTTTAGAAAAGTATTAATTCAACCCCCGTTGACTGCTCATATCCGGGAACTTAGAATAATGACTTTTAGTGGGTCATGTATCTAAAATATGCTCACAGCATCGTGCTCATCGGCATACCAACAAATTATCAAGAGCTGTAGTTAGTTATCCGGAAAGCCGTTGAAATAATGATTCCATCATTTCTCACAGAAAGGTTTTCTCTTTTACCTAGGATCAATCGGAAATAGAAGTTTGGAGTACTCAAACACTTAAGCTGATAAGGAGTTTCAAACTGACTGGCAACGAGGAAGATTATATGTACCTAAGAAGTGTCACAGTTTCATCAACTGCTGGAATTATTCTTGCTGTTGCTCAAGGTGCACTACACACAAACACCAATATCCAAGTAAAGTTGTTATTTGCTTATGATTTGGAAACTTTTAAGCAAATTCTCCAGATACCTACCTATGGAGCACCCTATTTTTATCAATATTCAAATGACTACAAGTTTATGATGACTGACTGCAGACCCGAAAACGAAAGTGTCAAATGTCTTGATTTGTACGACATTTCCAAAGTGAAAAGTGATGGTATCATCAAGAAAATTGCATCATTGAAACCAGAAACTGATACAAGATTTGCGTACTTGTCGCAAGATGGCAAAACCGTTTGCGTTGGTTTGGCAGGTGTTGACGGAATCACATTTTTCTCCCCGTGTAGTGGAGTTTGATATATACTTACTGATGTTTTACCATACTATGTTATATGATTGCTTCGTAATCTAATTGCCTCCTTGGGGTTCAATGGTTCTAATACCAACCAGTAATCACATGTAATGGAGTGGAATTTGTTGTTATTTGAACGACAGAGGCTGTGATTACTGATTACTTCATTGGTATTGAATTTTACGGATGGCGTTTTCTGCGAAATTTATTTCACCGGGATTTAATTTCAAATTTAATATTCAGTCACAAAGCGACCAAAAAAGACCACCGCAGTCGAAAAATTTTTGCGAAGTGCGAACCATTTTCAATAAAACTTGTGTTTAACCATAGATTAAAACAACAAAATAAAATAAAAAAATATCTGAAACTATTGATTCGCACTTATTGGTAATAATTCTATTTCTAGTTCGCAATTTCTTGAAAACGGTTCCCCTTTAGCGAACTGTGAACCGTTATTTCGTACCCTGAATAGATAAGGTAGTCTACGCCCTAGTACACACTATATACAACATGATTTTTGAGAAAAATTATTAATTTTCGCGGATCACAACTTTTTCTTAATTTCCGTGGGGATTTCATTTCGCGGATAATTACAAATACAAATTTTTCGCGGGACTAAATTTCGCGGATTTGGCCACAAACCGCGAGATCGTCGAAATTTAATCAGTAAGTTAATGAAATGATTTGTCTATGACATTTTCATTCTTTTTAAGTAGGTTGAAAAATTATTTGTAAACAAAGATGCAAATACAATTTCACCTTAAAGATGACATCGCATCGGAAAAACGAGTTTGACGTTGCAGATTGGATGAGTTTTATTATTTATAAGAGCAGTCAAAACACAGGCTGTAAAACATAAAATTAACAATGGTTTGAAAGCCTCAAAAGAATTACAGCTTTTTCGTTAATTCTCTTGAGTACTTCATTCCAGTGCAGTCTTTTTGTTTGTTTAATTTCTTTTTAACAGCTTTTAACTTTTTCCTACAAATATAATTTTTAAATTTTATGTAGTATAGGCTGACGATGATACGATATTAGTGTCGAAATATACCTAGTATTTGAAATGATTTTGAATTTCAAACTAAGAAAAATATGTTCATCTTCGGGCTATGCTTCCTACTCAATGTAAATTTAGGTTATATGTTTACCTTATCACACAAACAATTTCGGACAAAAGTGACGAAATTTTCCAGTGGTGACGAAAATCATTGTCGGACGAAAACTTTTTTCCACCAAAATTTTTATTTCTTTAAAAATACCTTATCGGCCCTTTTTACGCCGGCCCTTATTTAACGCCGGCCCTTTTAACGCCAGCCCTTAATCCGCCACTCCCGAATTTCGGGATAACGCCATTTAGGGCCGTGCCTTACGCCAATTGCAGAATCACATGGAAAAATGGATAATTTTTAAGAATATTTTTACAAAGAATCCTTAAATCTGTCAATAACAAAATGTATTACATCACTGAACGTGCATCATTATCAAAGATCGACAAATTCATTGATAAAGTTTCACTTTTTTTCAGAAAAACAA
>JAUBWS010096742.1:5947-20915 GCA_032270445.1 Darlingtonia californica | reverse complement strand
TTATTTTTCTTTTTTTTTTTTTTTGTTTTTTTTTTTTTTTTTTATGGTTTTTGCTTAAGGCCCCCCCCCCCCCCCCCTATCATGATGGCTACGGTAACTTCGAAGATTCTATTAATTATTTTGTAGGATCACATATGAATTAACCAGTGAATACAGCTAATATTTTCAATGGTTGGTATTTTGATTGGCCGAACCATTTGCCGGCGAGGCAGTATAATTCAGATAAGACAGGTAAATCCAACGTTTTTTAAAGTTACTACAATCTCGCCATAAATCCTTTTTCTCCCCCTGAGGGCCTTTATTTGCTTAATTTCAAGTTATCAATAGTCCCCCTTCAAAAGTGAATTTTTGAAGGTTCTAACTTACAAAATCTGACTGATCCAAGAGATAGAGCATGAAAAGTAGATAAGAAAAATGGGGTCATTTAAGAAATTTGGACTATTTAATGCCGGGAAATGAGCAATTAAAGGGCAAAATATGCCCCTTTTGTGTATTTTCTGCTGACGTCAGCACTTTTAGTTAAAAGTAATGGATCATAGAATGGATACACTTGACTGAGTCAGCAAAATTTTCATGATTTTCGTCATTTTTAAAGTTAAATAACTCAGCAACGGAGTATGAAAATCCTACAAACTATACCATTTTTCGATAGTACTTTCGATAATATAGTGGAAGCATTACAAAAGTTTTTGTGGTCCATTACCTTTAACTCAAAATGCTGACGTCAGCAGAAATGGGCATATTCTGCCCTTTAATAGCTCATATCATAAGAAAAGTTTTTTGTTATTTTGAAGTTTTTGCAAGATTCTTCTTCTTGAAGAGATTGCAATTTCCAGTCATGGAATTCTAGTAACCAATAGACGTTTCCCGAATTCGATTTCGCAATCAAATCATGACGTCATCTCAAAATTCAAACTGTGAAATTCGTCAATATTTTTATGTCGGCCAGAAGAGCATACTAAAGTGTGACAAATATCAATATTTGAAAATAAATTATTGATTGGATGTTAGGCGACAAAAAAAGTTTTTTTATGAAAACGAGGCTTGTGAGAGAAACGAAGATTTATAAGAGAATTGTACTAAACACGAAATTGAAATAACTTCTGTTCTAGTAATGATAGAATGGAAATTTTCAGGATTTATTCGCTAATGTATTTGTAACTGAAAATGTGACAGTTTAAAAAGTCTGTAAATTTCATTGAACTCGGGAAATGTCTATACGATGGTTTTAAGTCAACCAAAACATATCTCAAAACTCTGTTCATTTAAAACTGATTTATAGAATTTGTTGGATCGGTGACCAAATGGTTTAAGTTCTGACCTCATAACTCAGAGGTTTGATTCCAATGCCTTCGCGAGATTTTTGCGAAATTCAAAGTTGTGTCATTTTCTTAAGGTTTCCTATAAAAGGACCAAAAGCGATAGCAGTTTTAAAATATGAATCTGAAACTTAGTTCTAAAGAACTGATTCTGTCAATCGTACTTTTTTATTAAATACACCAATTTGCATATACATGTACTTTTTAGAAAGTGTCCTAAGTTAAGGTTTTTTTAATATTTAGTATGACTTTACTCTTTCTTTCTTTTCTAGTTGTTTTCATCTTCAGTGGGAAATTCAGGTATACTTAATTATTTTCAAGTTGAATTTGCTCAATGTCCACCAGCTTAAAAATACTGTTATAGCTTTTCTAAAATGTGCATGCATAACAATAAATATCTTGGCATTACATTAAAAAATATCAGGGAAATCAAGCAATAGAAAATATCAGCGAAATTAATAAATTTACCCATGCGCGAATAGCTAACAATTATTTAGCAATCTACGAAACTAATGTCCTTTAAGATATCCTCTTATCCCATAGGTGTTGCTCCAAATTTTTCCTTTGGTGTAATCGCTGATGTTCAACATGCGAACATAGACGATGCTTATAGAAGTAGACCACCTGTAAAGCGTTTTTACAGACATGCCCTTGACAAAATGAAAGTGGCTGTTCAAACGTGGAATGAAAATAAAGTTGACTTTGCTATCCAACTCGGTGATATTATTGACGGTTTCAGCAAAGAACATAGACATCGAGACAAAGATTTTGAGAACCTTCTAAATATCGTCAAAGAATTCAAATCAACTGGACTTGCAGTTCGTAAAATGGGTGATGTTTATGTTCCTATTGGTAACGGTTCCCATGACGACATGTCGCCATATATGTGTCATTTATGGGGTAACCATGACTTTTATAATTTCTCTCGTTCTGATCTTTGGAAAAGTGAATTGAACTCGTATGTGATACCAAACAGCTGCGAAAACAAAATGGTGGAGCTAAGTAGTGATTATTATTTTTCGTTTTCTCACAAAGGTTTTCGTTTTGTCTGCTTAGATGGGTACGATATCAGTACAATTTCGCATTCAGAAACTTCAAAATCCCATAAAATAGCTAGAAAAACTTTGCTAAATCATAATAAAAACAAGGTTTTAGAGAAGCCAGATTGGGATCATCCACGCTACGTTAGCTGGAATGGTGCTATCGGTAAAAGACAGTTAAACTGGCTTCAAAACGAGCTTGTTAAAGCTACAAACAACATGGAAAAAGTTATCATTTTGACTCATATACCTCTACATGTGAAAGCTTCAGATGTCACTTGTCTTGTATGGAATTGCGAAGAGGTCTTGGACGTGATAAACGAATTTGAATGTGTAGTATTATGTTTGGCAGGCCATTATCATGATGGTAGATATTTTTACGATAAAGAAAGTAAAATCCATCATTTGACATTTCCGGGAGTTATTGAACGTGATCCGGCAACAAATGCATATGCCATTATTGAAGTTTTTGATGATTGCTTAAAAGTTAATGGTTATGGGGTAGTAAAATCACATAGATTATTGTTTTAGCTCAAGTTTTCCAATTTATCGCAAGCCGTACGTTTTCTTGTGAATGTTGGCTGTTCGAACTATAAATGATTCAGAAATATCGTATCGTTTATCATGAAAGAAACATGGGTAACAAAAGTACTCTAGAGTACCAAATAATCGTCCCCCCGATTGTTAATTTTTGAAAAATTAACCTGAAGTATATGACAGCATTTTGTTCATCTTTTATATTTGTATCAAAAAAGTTTTTCTGTCATTACATTAAAATAAGCAAAATCTGAAATTTTTTTAAATTTATATTTATTTATTCGTGTATATATCTAAATTTTCATGATTTTTATAATGAAGTTAATATTTTGGAATTATCAATTACCTACTAGATTTAGTGTGAATTTAAGTGGTTAGACTTCCGGCCATTTGACTGATCCGCAATGCTGACCAATGCAGCATACCCAAGAAAAACAGTCAGGAAAAAGCTATTTTCTATTTGCTTTATGATACTCCAGAAATAAGCATAAAACATTAAGAAATTAGTGGTATGGAATGGTTTGATTTTCATTTTCATTTCGTTCGCAAGGTGCAATGAATATTTTTTCAAATTTCGAAACAGTTTGATAGACCGATCCTAACTTTTTTTCTCTGCATATGATATATCCGCATTCAAAATTATGAAAAACGGAACAAGCGTAGTAGCACCACCAATTCAAGAATCCTAAAAAATGGAAAATGAGATCCACGTTTTTTAAAAAAAGAACAAACCATATAAGAACGCAAAGCTTTAAATGGCGAAAATTTTAGAACCTGTTAAGAACATTTAAAAGGCTTCAAAAGGCTATTTTCTTAAGAAAATTTAAAAATTCAATGGTTTCAACCTGTTTTTGTTATGATGCTGCGTTTGGATTTCCTTGGTCTCGAGTCCAGACTTTTAGGGGTTAATGTTGTCAATTAACGATAATCACGTCATATAAGGTTTTTTGTAGGTAGTTCTGGGTGGCTTTATTTATAACAGTTACGTAGAAGTGGATAAATTATCCTCAGTAGGGTCGCGTAATGATAGGGGATAGAAAGAATAACCCCCTTTGAAACTCCTTTCGTTGGTTTTCCTTTGGAATTTTAAAAAGTCAGAAACCCCTATTACGATATTTGTAAATTTGCTCATGAAATTCTAACTTAGCTAATTTTTACTTTCTGTATTAAGTTACTAAATATTTTCTTTCTTTTCATCTGAAAAAGAATTCGAGTGAATAAATGAAGCATAATGTCAACACCAAAAATTCAGAAACTTGATGAGGTTGTTATAAACAGAATCGCTGCTGGCGAGGTTATACAAAGACCAGCAAATGCCATCAAAGAAATGGTCGAAAACTGTCTTGACGCTAAATCTAAATCCATCCAAGTCGTAGTCAAAGATGGCGGCTTGAAACTCCTGCAAATCCAAGACGATGGGTGCGGGATAAGAAAAGAGGACTTGGATATTGTTTGTGAACGTTTTACCACAAGTAAATTGTCATCATTTGATGATCTGAAGTCCATTTCAACTTATGGTTTTCGAGGTGAAGCTTTGGCGAGTATCAGTCACGTGGCGCATTTGACAATCACTACAAAAACATCAGATTCGCCATGTGCGTATAAAGCGAAATATGAGGATGGTAAAATGATACCATTGCAGCATGGTGGAAAAGTTGAGCCAAAGCCTTGTGCTGGAAATAAAGGTATGAATGGGCTTTTTCCCATGGTGTTCAGGATGTAAAGATTCCAAAGGGATCGTTCGCTGAAATTTTCATAAAAATTTAGTACGGGTTGACAGAAGATTGATAGAATTCAAAAAGGGTGAAGTATAAAAAGTATTTGTAAGGGCAATATTACACCAACATTGCTGAATTTCCAATGGGGTATAGCCTGGATTTCACATTTCAAGAAGGGTTTTAAATGTTTGGAGAACCTGTATTCTCGACTCCTAATTTTGTTCTGAAAAAAGATCATTCGTTGTTGGAGAAATTGTCCGTCAAACGCAAAATGAGAAATCTCCAATTAAAAAAAAAAAAAAATTTAAATGAGCCACACTAATTTTTAGTGTTTATAACAATGAAAACTACTCGCCATACTAAGTTTACGCCGCCTCAAGAAAACTTCATCGCGTGATTTTAGTAACTGGTATTTAGCAGAAGAATAAGACTTTCAGAAAAGTTTCCAGATGCGTACAAATAATAGAGGGAAATTAAAATAAATGTCTGCGCAGACAGGGATTGCTCCTAATCGCCAATTTACCGGATTGTAGTTATCAGAAAATGTCAAATAGAATGACGTAATCATGTTATTAGCAGCGTCACACCACTAGAAGTGTACTGTATATTTTGCTCCTTAATACTTGCAGATTTCATTATAGTCGGTGGTTCTTAAAAAGGTGATTTTCCAGTGGAAATGATCCCCTTCCCTAAACCTGTAACGTGATTTTTCAGGTGTGGTCGCTTTGAAGGATAAAGGGCATTTGTGCTATCATGTTCTGTTGGAAAAACATCCAACTATCGCACGATAACAAAACTTATCAGAAAGTAAAGAGATGATAGTCAATTGCACCCAACGACACCCCTCTTTCCCCTAAGGTATGACCATGCCTCCTTCAATTTTTATATGAATTACTGTTTATACTTTTAGGTACACAGATAACTGTTGAAGATCTATTTTATAATGTCTCAGTGAGAAGAAAAGCACTACGAAATCCAAACGAGGAACATTCAAAAATTGTTGATGTTATTAGTAAATATGCAATCCATAACCCTACCGTTGGATTCTCTTTGAAAAAATCTGGTCAAAATTTAGCAGATGTTAGGACTCAAAATAAATCTACAACCATTGATAATATAAAAACAATATATGGACCAACTTTGTCTAAAGAACTTCTTGAAGTCACTCACGAGGATTCACAATATGGGTTTAAACTGCACGGGTTTGCATCAAATGCTAACTATTCGATAAAGAAGACGATCATCTTGCTGTTCATTAACCATAGACTTGTTGAGTCAACATCCTTGCGTAAAGCTATAGAAGCTGTGTACGTGAATTACCTACCAAAAGACAAACATCCATTTATGTACATAAGCCTTGAGTTGAACCCACTCAACATCGATGTCAACGTCCACCCAACTAAACACGAAGTAAAGTTCCTACACGAAGAAGCTATCATTGAATCGATACAAAAATGCCTCGAGACCAAATTACTTGGAGCGAACGAATCAAGGCAGTACTATACACAGTCCCTGATTCCAAAGATGTTATCTGCTGGCGTAGACTGTCCAGTTTCAGGTGAGAATCTTTCCATGGTTTTTATTTGGACGAAATATTTTAAGTAGGTTTTAAACTTGATTTCATCTTGTGTTTTCGTCTTCTACAGTCCTTCCTCGTTTATATATAATTTCGTTCTGACTATTTAACGACCTTACACGTTTCTCCTGTGATTTTGCTAACCTTCTAGATCTTTGTCTCCGCATCTGATTTATTCTAGATGTTGTTGGAGGTGGTGGAAAATCTGACGATAATAATACAACCAAGAAACTTTATGATCATCAGCTAGTTCGTACAGATGCTAAAGAAAGAAAAATGGAAGCATTCTTTCCGTATGCAGCATCCAAAACTGATGAACCTGCCCCGAAAGATAACACAAACATTGTGGAAGATGACCTGTAAGACGTGACCTCTACTTCCTTTGATTTGACTTCATCGAGCTTTCTACAGACGCTTTTCTTTGAAGATTTTCAATTTGAAGCTAACACCCAGCGCGTGCCTTGCCTTCCTTAATCTCTCGAGCTTAGTCAATTTTGGTTTAGCTACACAGAAACTTCTCTTATATTTCATTTTAGACATTTGGTAATTTCTTTACGAAAGTGTTGACATCTTTTATAGAAGACAAGATACCCTTGACAATATCATCAGCACCTCACCGATAGACGAGCTTATTACACCTCCAGCTTGTTCAAATGAGCTGAAAATCAAGAAAGATTGTTCAAGCGAGTCAGTGAAAGAGAAAGTGATGGATGTTGATGATGATGATGTCAAGAACAACAGATCCAGCAAACACACTATGAAGCAGAAAGTCAGTGGTAATTGTAAAGGTTAGCACATTTTATCTGGTGAACGTTCTTTTTATGTATATCCATTAAGATTTGATTTCGTAGAGTTCTTCTTTTAACGAGACATAAAAAATTTCAGAAGGCTTGTTATAGACGTTTTTAAGTCATCCTGAGCTCAAACCTGTCCATTGGTGTTCCACAGATCTTCTCAACTATTGGTGTGTTCATCAAGACTATCTGTTATATGATTTATCTGGTATACTTTTGGTTTTATTGCGTGCAGTCGATGCCCGTTATTTCGAACCTCTAATGCATATTTCCTGATATTATTATTTAGCATTATCCGCCTCGTTTTGAGATTAATTCTGTCTTTATAACGAACTCCTAAACGTAAAATTGCAAATATCTGCTTTTGATATTATTTCGTTATAATCTGTTGTCATAACTTGATTTGATTTGCAATTAAGCGGGACATGCTCGGGAAGGTGTATAGAGCCAAAAAATAAAAATTACAAAATAACGAAACTTTTAGATACGGGATGGGTTTTAGGTCAAAGTTGCTTAAACGAGACCGAACTATTATTCAACCTTATGAACATTCAAGATAACGGGCAATCGAGGTAACTAATGTTGACTGTATTTCCAAATTGAAGGATCAGTTCGGGCCTAAACCAAAACAAATTGTTAAAAACTTGATTTTTAGAAGATGGCACGAAGAAAGAGACGATAAAAAATACACCTACCGAGAGAGTCGTTAAACTATCGAGCATCCGCAGCTTGCGTCGAGCGATAGACGCGGACGAACACCTTGGCTTAAAGAGCCTCCTTCAAGAGCATAAATTTGTTGGCTGTGTAAATCAGTCCTTAGCTTTGATTCAACACCTTACTCAACTTTACTTAGTAAATGTTGAAAAACTTAGTCAACATTTGTTCTATCAGATAATCATATTTCGATTTGGGAACATGGGCTATTTGGAATTATCGGAACCAGCTCCAATACGGGAACTTGTCCGGCTTGTATTGGATACTCCGGATAGTGGATGGGAGCCGGAAGATGGTGATAAGGACGACCTTGCCAGGTTCAGTAGTGAACTTTTGACCAGTAAAGCAGATATGTTGCTCGATTACTTCTCTGTGGAAATCAACGAAAAGGGAGAAATAACAGCCATGCCCTCATTATTAGATAATTACATACCTAATTGGAACAAATTACCGAAGCTTCTGCTGAGATTGGCTTCAGAGGTTAGTTATATTTTTCAAATTTATTTTTATCAAAATCAGGACAAAACATTTTCCACTTTTTAAATCATAGCCGTCAAAGGGACTGGAACTCAGACATCAGAGTGTCCAACTGCCGTTGAATTTCCAACGGAGTCCTTGAAATGTCTTGGGAGTTTTTGAAAAAGTGTCTCGTGAGGTTTAATTTAGATTTTGGGGTTTATCTATAGAGCATTTTTAACAATCTTCATAAAATTAATGTTGTTATTATTTCATTGACAGGTCCTTTGAAAATATACTGGAGTTTTCTAATCCGGGCGTCCGAGAAATGTTCTGAAATTTTACTATGGAATCTCTTAGACACTCTGTTAAAATTTCGTGATTTCGTGAACCTCTTACGAAACGCCCCATATTCATCCTTTCTAGAAATTTCTTGTTAGGAGAGTAAAATTTCTATATTTCTCAGCTTATACGAGGATCATTTTATCTTTCAACAGGTGGATTGGGACAATGAAGAGCGATGTTTCCGTGACTTTGCTGAAGAACTGAGTCATTTTTATTCATGTGGTGGAAATCCATTCATAGGAGAAAACGAAGCGGAGGAGAGTGAAAAAGAATACAACCATACGATTGAGCATGCTATCTTTCCAGCATTAAGAACAGATTTTATTCCACCTAAATCACTTTCTACAGACGGGACTTTCTTAGAAGTTGCAAATTTACCAGATCTGTATAAAGTGTTCGAAAGATGTTGAAGTTTGTTAAAATTGGGTGTCACTTCAATTGAACAACAGACGTTTTTGATGTTTTCGTTCGATGTTAATGAATAGATTATAAATTTACTTGCCAGTGTCGATGACTGACCACTTTATGGTTAAATATACATGGAAGCGACCAAGGAAAAGTGTCCACTTAACAGAAAAATAAGAGGAAAAGCTTTCAGTCTATTAGATACCGTTGGTCTGGTTCATAAGACTGTGCACGTTTTCGCTGCATTTAAAAAAAGAGAGAATGCGAATTAATAGTGTTTGATTTTGAAAGGGTTTTTCTTAGACCACAAAAAGTTGATTTATTAATTCTGTTACCGTTTTTGTGTATTTTGTTGTTGTTGTTGTTGTTGAAATATTTTCACATTAAAGATGTACATATTCTGAACACATAAGTATCGTAATATCGAAACTCCAAATAAGTATAATGACAATTCTTTTGATAAAACAGAATATCAAAAATCCTTATAACTTATTTGATTAATATTTGGGTACAATTTGCATATTTTTGTTTCCAGTCAACCTCCGCTATATATTGCATCCAGAAGAACCGTTGATTTGTAAGGTTAAATATTTCTTACGAAACATACGAAAACAGTATATAGTTTGATGCCTTACGCTGGTTAGCATTCGAATAGATGTCACTTTATCTCAAGAACCGTATTACTCCAATAATTGGCCATCCTCTCTCTATTGCCCCTTTCCATTAAGCGCCCACCCTAACATTTGTTTCAAGATAGCGCTACGTGAACTTTAGTTAAATGGGCCCGTGTGCTTGGATTTTGGCACCAACTTTTATTATTTATTTTTATTTTCTAGAAAGATTTATGAGCTAATATCAAACATATGGATGAGAAAAGAACGGTAAAAAGTACCCAGTATTGCTTACTTTCTGATTGTAAATGTATGTTGTATACTGTTAAGAGATAGGGATATTGTGCTGTAGAAAACTGCTCACGGTATAATTAACAGAAGAAGAAAATTTCCAAGTGTCTCTCTCAGTTTTATCGGTAAGGTTGAAATATAACATTATTCTGGTAAGGAAATAAAGAAAGTAGATTGCTCTCTCGCCTGCTACAAAATACTGCTGGTCACGGTGTCAGTATTTCATCTCACCCACTCCAACATAAGAGTTGTGAACTCCCTAAAGAACGTAGCAAAAAACCAGTACGTAGGTTTATTTTCATAAATCGTGACGTGCTCTCAAGTTATGTTTTTCAAGTTTAGATGAAGATTTATCAAGTCTCTCAAATGATAAATACTTTTTTCAAATTGAGCAGTCCCCGGTCGTATCCAAATGTCCTCTTAATAAAGTCCGTCACTGAAGTTTTCAGTACACCCCCCTTCCAGTACCCAGGTTTTCTGGGATGACATAAATTTTGTTCATGTCCTTTGACTAAAAGATCAGATTTGTTCTAAAGTTCCCGCTCTTAAGTTAAAATAAAAATTAGGCGCCTAAATGATCGTTAATTACTTTATTCATTACAAACAATTATTCTATTTAGCGTGATCAGGCTCATGGAGATTGTCGATTAATAGAATTATTTTAATTCATGTTGGAATTTTTATGTTTTTAAATGCCACACCAGGGATTTTTGATGACGTTTTCTCTAATCCGTTGATTAATTGTATTAACTAAAATGGAATTTAATAAATGATAACAAGGATACCGTACATCATTTTCATTAATGTTAATTGACTTTTGTATTAATTGTTGATTTTTCAATTTCTATGTTGGTCAACGTTAGCCATGGTACATACTTGATTGGTGAATGGGGGAATGTTCAACTGTACATAAAGTGAAAGATGAAAACAATAATTGGTAAGAAATGTATTTCCTTTTTCCACATATATGACCTTAGATCCTATATGGCAGTTACCATTTCTCAAGGATATAATACTACTTATTGGCCAAAATAGGCCAAAAAATAGGCCCGCTTTGAAGGACTGTACATTCAAAACTGTAGAAGCTATGAGAAAAGTAAATTCATTTTTGAAACCAGCTAAGATTGAAATTTCTGTCTACCGAATTTGAAACTTATACCAAAATTGAAAAGAAATTGGTATTTTTCACCTTCATTTTCTTCTTCAATGTCAAAATTTTCTAATATTTTTTCGCGAAATATTCTTCTACTATGAATTTCCTTTCCAACAAGCTGTCATAAGTGGTTATCCTGAAAAAAAATGCAGTAACTGCCAATTTTTTTCAGACAGACTTTACATTCAATATCGGTTGTTTCGAATATATATTCTGTTCGTATGGCTGCTTGCTTTTAAGTAACCTGGAGTGGCGTATTCACTGAAAAATGAAAATCGAGGCAAAAAGGTCCCCAAGTTTGTGTAAAATTAATGAAAAGAGTCAGATTATTAGGTATTTTATTAGGTATGTAGTATACAGCTTTTGACTGAGGTACTTTCTGGCTTTTTTCTTACATAATTACCTAAGCTAAAAGTGCGTGATTACATATGATATTGAAAAATTTATCATCCGCATTGGTATTAATATGAAAGACGTCTGACCTGGATACAAATTGTCTTATTATCTTACAACTTTTGTTAGTTGCATTACTTAAATCGATGACCCAGGAAAAAATCTGCAAGTTAAGTTTTAGAATAAACAAGGTATTTGCTCAGAAAATCTTTTGTTAATCTTCAAGTGCGGGGTAAGTCGCGAAGCCTGCTTATAGAAATGCGATGTAGCTCAGCTTATATAAAACCAGTGGTTTGTTTGTCTTAAATTGTGCATTTCTTTATGTCAGTCTTGTTGACCTTTTCTTTAAAACTATCTTTTCTGTTGACAGATACAAAAACGTTAATTCCATATTGAATATATCGTATTATTTCCCTGTTTTACGAAAATTATTTGGATTCACCAATTACCTCCCTACCGATCCATAATCTTTTGCTTGTTTTCCACCAACAAACGTTTGCATTGCACTGTAAAAACAGTCCTTATTATATACATTAGACTCTCGATATAACGAACCATGAAGAGAAAAAGGTTCCTTATTTAGAAAGGACTTATGTTAGGGTAAAGCGAATGGACTTCAGTTCGTAAAATCGAGTCTACTATAGAACCAAAAGTACATATTATCGTACATTATTATTACATTATTAAGTACAATCAATCAACCCATTCTGAACTAATGAAATTTTCCAATTTGCGCGTTTGATTTGATTTGTGTTTAAATTTCTTGTAAGAAAAATTAATTTTTTTTGAAAGCGTGTAAATTATTCTTACAGAAATGAATCGAGTAAGTAGATGATTTATGAACAGTGTAAAGTCGGAATTCGCGTGTCTTTAGGAAACGAGATGAAACTGATTCTGTTTTTACAACTGTGACCTTATAGTTTCATTTTGTTTATTTTTCGCTTTCGCTCCTGTCAGCGTGAATATGAACGTTATGATATGTTTATATAAGCTTGTAAATTAATTGTCTTGTTTGATATTTCGAATATATGCTACAATTGTGCAGGATCTTCAGGCAACTCAGATGTCGTGTAATTAAACTTTTTGTGTCTCTTTGCTCGACAAATATATGTTAATCTGTAATAAGAAAGTCACCGGTGATATTAGAGTGTAACAAATCTGTTTTGTACGTTTGTAAAGTTTCATCTGAGTTTAAAAACTTTTTTATCTTGTCTTACTTAATAGTATTTACATTTGCTGTTGATGTTGATATTAGTTTGGCACCAATAGGACATTTTAATGAAGGTAGATTGGAAGTACTTAAGGTTCTGTATTATGATCGACTGTCATTCGTTGTATTCAACAAGGTATTGAGTATCACTGACTTACTTAACTCTACAAACCTATTAAACCTTCCAAAGATCGTTTCTGTCGATTGTTTATTTGATAATCTTGTAGGCCACAGTTGATCACCTAATTCGAGGATACAATAGAACTAACGGTTCCTTGTAAGTTTTTCGAAGAAGGCGAGATTCTAGTTGACAAAAGTTCAGATTCTTACGGTTTTGATTATATTTTCGGATCTCTCCCATAAGAACGTATTTTATATACAGATAAAGCTGTCAAATGGAAGGTAATAATTTGATAGTTGATTTCATATTTAAATCATTGAAATTTAAATAATTTTTACCTGACAATGTAACTTAATTGCACGCTTTTTTATAAGAACATCCAACTTCGAGTAAGCCTTCAAACGTTCTTAATTTTTCTATTTTAAGATAAAAAATGTTCTTAAATTGTTCTTAATTATTGAAAAAAAGGTTGAAAACATTGAATTTAAAACTTTTCTTAAGAAAGTAGGCTTTTGAAGCCTTCAAATGTTCTTAACAAGTTCTAAACTTTTTGCCATTTGAAGCCTTACGTTCTTATATGGTTTGTTCTTATATTAAAAAAAACGTGTAGTTAGGAAAATCTTTGCGCTGAATTTTTTAATTTCTAAATTTAATGTGTTTTTATTGAATTAATATTTGAAATTAGTTTCCAATCATCCTTACAATGCAAGGTTTTTTTTAAGAATATCCAACTTTCGCATACTTTTTCGGATTTTAGCCAAAAATATATTGTTTTGAATTTTTTTCACACACCGGAAATAAATTTCTTGTTTTTGATAAACTTTGGGCATGGTCTATTAGTTGACCAGGGACCATCAGGTGCATGACTCGACGAGCTTTTCTACGCAGGGGCAAAAGACATCAAAAAAATTGTCAGCCATGTCCATACTTAAGGGGCACTTAAAGGGTTAGAACGTTGTTTTATTTTCATTCACAAAGACTGTCATTTTCTGCATATAAACGCTAGAAAATGTCAGCTCAGTGATTTTGACGGAACAGGAGTCAACATACGTCCGAAAACTATCGTATGATTAAGCATAAAAACAAACTTTTGTAAAATATAATTCTTTTTTTTTTATTAGCAAAGCTTTTCGTACTTCTTGTACATCATCAGGCTATCATTTTTTATGCTGAATAAGATCTTATTTGCTGCAACTTATTATGAATCATTACCATAAAAAATTGGTTTTTTATTTTCATTAATATCATTACATCTATGATTCATTCACAAGACTTTGTACTTTTTTTATGAAACTAGAACAAAGATCGTCTGTGTAGAACTGTATGACAACATGCATTACATTTAGTTTTCAAAGCAATCAACAGGGATTAAGGATTAAGTCCTTAATTATTTTAATTTTATATTAAATGCATGTACAATTTTCTATTGAAATAGTGTGTATTGGTTTTTAATTAATCGGATATAGACTCTATTGCATTTTGGCAATCACGTTCAAAACATTTATGATAAGGAATAAATGATATTTAATGTTTTGTCAGATATCATCATTGTTTGTCATCCTAATCCGTCTGTTGACATTATTGGTAAATTGTGTTGTCAGCGCGTTGCTTGTTCCTCTTTTCGTGCAACACTGTTATTTGGTGAAGCCGTGACCGAGTGGTGAAGGCGCTGGACGCTTAAATCGGAGTCCTGTGTTTCGACTTCCTTGGGAGGCTTTCGGGGGTGAGATTACTGCTAATTCAGCATGGTTCCTGGAGGTGTTTCCAGGAAGGCAGGGCCGTCACTGATAACAGTTCATGAAGAATTGAAGAGGTTATCCTGAGTAAAAAAATAGTCAATGCAATTGTCACTAGTCTTCATTGAACATATAGTTTCTCTTGTGTGGTTTGTGACCACCCTGGTTGTCTAGTAGAAAAGTGTCTTAAATCAGAATGAATAATCGAGGCAAATATTTCTAGGTTACTCGTTCATCCAAACATTTTATACAGACTTTCCTACGGAAAACTTTATGTGTCTACAACCGACTTTACTATGCACTCTATGAAACTTAAACTATACTTTCTATGAGATATATTCTATCTAGCAGTTTGAGATCACCCTGTCCTTTAGTAGAAAAGTCTCTTAAATCAGATTGAATAATCGAGTCAAATTTTTTTTTATGTTTCTTTCATCCAAACATTTTTACAGACTTTCCTTAAAAAAAACTTGATTTTTTCTTATTCACTTTATTGATTTTAAACTATATAAATGATGAAATACCATACATGTTTTTGCAAAACGTGTC
>JAUBWS010096731.1:0-11091 GCA_032270445.1 Darlingtonia californica | reverse complement strand
TTTCAGGAAACGACTATTATAGAAGGTTTACTACGTACAAGACACTACAAAATAAATCCCTCCATTAATTGAACAGAAAAGTAGAAAAGGTTAGAAAAGACAGCAATTTCAATAAACTTGGGATTGCTTTTTCAGAGCCAGATGGTGGAAAAAATTTTGAAATAAAAATAGCAAAAAGAAACTTGCAATTTTATTCAGTAGTTAAAAAGTTATAAGATCTTTAAATTTTACTTTTAGGTATTTTGAAATAGACTTTATATTTGGTTAACTGAAAAATCAAGAAAAAACTTTTTATGACTATTGGGTAATTTTACTTCCTAACTCCTCGTGAACAAAATAATGTAAAAATAAAAATAAAAATCCTAATCCTTCCATTAAAAATCCCTAAAATGTAAAAGTTTTTATTCACAGCCGTTACTATATAACTTAATAAATCTTCAAGGGCATTCAAAACAACAGACTAATTTTCGTCTAAGCTACTAATGAATTAAAATCGTATTCTGATAAAAAAAATTAATAGTTTTAATATCTATGTGTCGTCGTTTTCATATTAGAAAATATAGTTGTAACTGTATAGAAAAGTCCTGTTTTTCAAAGCCAAAAACCAACTTAATAGATTTACAAATAAGAACTTTTAAGTACAAAAATTGAAGCAAAGGAGCAAATGTAAAATCATAATAATAGATTTTAAAAACTTTATAAGTTTTAAAATGTACAGAAAAGCAAGAAAATAATGATTAGGCTCTTTAACGAATGGAAAAATCTCAGTCTACTTTTTCAAATTAAATCTCTTAAAGATATTGTGTTTATCTTCATAATTCTTTAACACAAAAACTACCAAAAACCAAAACACCAAGAATTGGTGCCAGCATCAAAAATACACCAAAAAAGGCACCCAAGTTGGTATTAGTATAACTCTCATTTAACATAAAGTCGACAATCGCCAACAACATTAGATTTATTTTGCATATGATATCCATAATGTTCAAACGTTCTGTTTTGTAGGGTAGGATGAATAATTGACCATTCATATCAAGTAATGACTCAAATAATTCAAAGTGACGATCTTTTTTAAGCGATTAATTGGTAAACTTGAAAGCTTGGTATTGGGAAAAAGATATTGAATAGAATTCCATTGGCAGATTGCCTGTTTACAAAGCGAGTAGTCTCCATAGGTAGTATTAACTCTGGGCAGTAACAGCAGACCTAAGTCTTGACTACGAGTTGAATAACTATTACAAATCTTTATATACTGAAAGTAGAGTAAATGTCAAGAGGAAGTTTTCCATTAATATATTGATGGATAAAAAGAACATTGAGAAGCTTAATTTGATCAAAAATATTGAGAACTTTGTATCTCAAAAAAATAGGCGATGAAGGTGATCTAAATGGAGAGAAAGACATTTACCGTAAAGCACATTTTTGAAGAGTTAGAATCTTGTTAGCATGAGACGACTTATGCAAAGCCCAAAGCTGGCATGCATACTTCAGATTCGAGCCGAATAGGGAATGATAAAGGCTGAGAAGAAGTTCAGGAGGAACATAGTAACGAATCCTAGATATTGCACCGTTGGCTCTCCGAAGTTTAACTGATAACTCCGACACATGAGTATTCCAGGTAAGATGTTCATCAATATGAACACCTAGGTATTTAATGGAACGACTAGATTCAACTTTATACACATTGATATAGATTTGGAGTTCAGAATCAAATTTCTTGAGTCTGCTTTTGAAAAGATCATACTCCGTTTACGTAGTGTTAAGAGAAATTTTGTTAGCACTAAGCCAACCACATATCAGAGTTAATTGATTCACTAAGTGATTCCAATGACTTACAAATTGAAATATGTTTGTGTCATCTGCAAATACATCTGCATGCCATACAACACCACCAATATCAATTTTCTCATTATCATTCACGTAATACTGGAATTGTTTCGTTTGTGTTCCACCATCAATAGATAAAGTACACTGAGAACTACATAGACCAGACGCGTATGATATTGTGAGACATGGCATTTGCGGTGTACCACATCCAACATCGTCTATACTCCCTGGTTTTTGAGAAACGATTATGTCTTTTGGATCTGAATAGAAATGTAAAAAGAAAAAAGGGTATTTTTTAAATAATAAATCACCAATCACGTCATGGGTCAAGATTATGGTCAAGAATATTATCTAGAATTTAGAACCCACGAATTGATACAAACGTATTATGAGGGGAGAGTAAGGATATGTCGCAGGTACACCCGCGATGGAAAGTCCTTCTAGTTTTGACGTTATTTTGTATTTTGAGAAATCTGTTTTTTGAGATTATCATACGAGTGGCCGAGAAGAGACAAAATAAATTAAAACCGAAAAGGAAAAAATAAAAACCGAAATAGAAAATAAGGAAACCGAAAAAATAAATTAACACCAAAATGAAAAAATTGAAACCGAAAAAACAAATTAAAACCGAAAAAAATAATCAAAAACTGAAAAAATAAATAAGAAAATGATGGAATTGCAATTTACGGTTATAAGCTCAAATCATTAAACAACTATTTAACATTCATTTTTTGTACTTTTCAGAAGCTAATGATTGTTTACACTAACCACCTATTTGAGGAGAGTGCCAATATGTTAAAGCAAACAATCTTAAATAAATCGTGTTTTCACGAGGCCCTCCTCGTAAATAAACGGTACGGTACGTAATAAACGGTACGGTAAACAAAAATTTATAAGAGAATTGTACGTTTCTATTAATGGTATAATGATGAGATTTTGCAGGATTTATTAAAGTTTCCTTGAATTTTGGAAAGAACTTTAAGCAGTGGATCTTATGGGGTGGTTTTAACATTATATACTTGGGCTTTTCCGAAACTTCAGTATACTCTTTTGATCAAACAGGTGGTTAATGTAAACAATCATTAGCTACTGAAAAGTAGACAGAAAGAAGGTTTAATGTTTTGGGGTTGATACCCGGAAATTAGAACATTCGACTGTTTTCTACTGGGAAACCACCTGTTTTAATTTGTTCGGTTTTGATTTTTCACCATTAAATTTATTTCTTGTTGTTTCTTTGAAACTTATCTGAAAAACCTATAACCAGCCGGTACTTTAGCAAAATTGTACGTGTGGTTACATAGCCAGCTACATAGATATAATATACCTCACAAGGCGCAAAGCCTAGTGCACCATAAATCTTAAAGGTCTGGGATAAAACTAGCTTCAAACTAAGTAAAAATTCAAAATAGGAAAAAGTTTTAGAATATAAAATACCACATTTGAAATTGTAATATATAACATTTACTTATCAAAACTATTCATGTATTCACCTCTAATGTGCCAAGTTTAACTTGGAGAAAAATGTTTGGTAGTTAAGAAAGCAAATGACATTTTAACGGCTTGTTACTCTCCTCTTAAAAATTTGCTACTCCTATGTGTCAACGCCTGATGACCGGGGACCGCAGCCTGGTGCAAGGTTGGTGGAGCATCTTCTCTAAGGTCCCGAATATTAAATTTAAATATCCGAAGCATCTACTTTTTTCACTAATGTAAGGAGACGAAACCTAATTTCGTTCAAAAGAATTTACCTAGTAAAATAAGATTATACAAAGTATGAAAGCCGATACAATTCCAATATCGCAATAAATGTAAAAAAACAAAAATAAACATGAAAAACGCACAAACAAAATAAAAATTTAAAGCAAGAGATTCGTAGATGACTATTTTACGTTTAAATAATGTTTCTACTTAATATAATACTTAATAAACTTAAATCCTTACTAAATGCACAATCATAACAAAGTCTGCCCCCCTTATGTGTTGTTACCATGGCAACCAAAAAATCACCCAGTACCACCCAGGAGGTTAAAAAAAGCCCGGCCTGGATAGGGTTAAAAGCTGAAAATTTTGTCAAAATATGATTTAGAATTGAACAAAAGATTTCCATACAATGCAAGTACATATCACAATACAACAATAAACAAAAAGACATAAAGGCACATTAATAAAATGACCGAAATCACATTACACAATTGAAGAACAGCCATTCAACTTAAATTTCATTTTAAATAACAAAACAAATATATGAATTTCGGTTCCTAGTCGTAAAATGAGTTAACAAAAATCCTTGAAAATTTTTGATGGCATTTTATTGTTTTTTATTGAATCAACAAGCCTGATCAATTGAAGAAGTCTTGCTAAAAGTTAAGGTTAAGTTGATGTGAGTAGCACTTAATCTTTAATCTTGAAACTGGTTCATTCAATATCGATCAAAGGGCCGCTTTTTTATATTGCTCGCGTAGCTCGCTCAGATGGGCGCTCGTGGAAGACCCTTGTTCCGCCTGATCAAAATCACCAGGATTCTTGATAATTTTGATTTATACGATCACCATAATTTGATGTACTTTCTTGCTCGACATATGATATTTTTGAGATATTTTACATAAAACAGGAAATAATTTACATAAACTTGCATAACCAGGGGAATAAATTTGCCAAATCTAAAGAACAAATCCATCAGCGTCTCTTCCACGAGCGTCCACCCAAGCGAGCCACGCAAGCAATATCAAAAATAGCGATGTAAAGAGGCCGTGGGATCGAGGTTGTTGGTATCCAAATGTCTATGAACTAGAAAGAATATTCCATATACAGATTTCAATGAAGAAAACATTAAAGCTTTGTCAGAAAGACTCATTTGGTTTCTCAAATTCATTAATGAATAACGGAAAATAAAATAAAATACTTTCTCATAACCTACCGAAAGCTAGAATATTACTGACCTTAAGGGTTATGAAAGTTTTACAAAATAATAAACAAATTTCATCCCATGCAATCAAGCTTAGGTTAGTAAACACATATTGAAACTTTGATAAGACTTAATAATCATAAAATATACATGAATCAAATTTCATGTATGTATGTATGTACTAAGATACATCAAAGAAATTTCAGTCGACTTTGCGTAAAATAAATCTCTTAAAAATGCTGTGCTTTTCTTCATAATTAATTACTGCAAAAATAAAAAGTGCAAAAATTGGTACCAGCGTCAAAAACACACCAAGAAAAACAGCCAACTTGGTATTAGTATAACTCTCATTTAAGATAGTGTCGGCAATCGCAAACAACATCAGACTTATCTTGCATATGACATCCATGACGTTCAAACGTTCTGTTTTGTAAGGCATGATTAACAAGTTGTGGAATAAAAACAATCCAAGTGCTAGCTCAATAAGAAATAGCCTCGTCATAGATGATAATACAAAAACACTTATGAGTAATAATATCAAACGCCGGAATATAAGGACTGGTTCCCAGTTGAATTGGTACTCTTCCACTCCAGCATTATTTTCAGTTTTAATTTTGGTCTTAAAAGGCTGATTTAAAACCTCTATCATATGGTATGCCAGCGTAGCTTGGGTGTTCCCAAGCCTCCGTTCAACTTGCACAAGCTTTGGCTTAACCAAGTACCATATCAATGCAGGTGGAAATGATAGCAAGAAAAGGAAACTATTGGGCGTAATTTTGCATTCCCTGAGCAGTTGAACACCAACAAATATTGATATTGGAAATAACAAACTCCATAAAATAATAAATACCATTGCTACGAATTGGTCTCCACTTTGAAAACATTGCCTTGATGATTGAATGTACAGGTAGAATTCGTCCAGTATCTGAATGCAATGAACTGATTTCAATAACAACATTGTGATGACAGTATAGCCTAACAAAAGAAATTGTATGTAGGCTAATTTGATACGAACAATGATCGGTAGTACTATGTATGAGTTTGTTGTCTTGTCAATCACTTTCACGTGAAATCTTCTCCTTAAAGGCTCCTTTTCCGGATTTAAAAATACATAGTGTGTAATATATTTTATGAAACAGCACACGAATGCAAGTATACATAAAGAGAAACATAAAAACAACACGCTCGTTTTTATTGTTTCCATTGTGACTGCGTCATCTGATATCATGGTACAAACATTGAGGTTCAGAGATGGTATTTGTATTTTCATCGTGAAAAACGATACAATGATTTCGGTAAAAACAAAGGCTGTGGATGAATGTGATTTTTGAACTTGAATGATTGCGACAATCTGGTAGAAACAGAACAGAATTTTGATCATACCGTTGACTGTGCAAGGTTTCTCTGGACGTATACTTGCTGGTAAATGTTGTTCTGGTCCATCATGACATCGTCTGATGACGTCTATATCTATTTGCTCTCCAGGAACCACATCATTGCATCTTCTGCGATTGCGAGTAGTTTTGATTGGTTTTTCAAGGTAAGAAAAAACTGTAAACCATTTGTCTATGTACAAAAAGGCAATGAAAATTGCTGTTCCAACAAATATGCAAACATACAGAAAATGTAGTGTTTCACAATCATCTCCATTAATGCATGAATTTTGAGAGAAAATTGACAAAACGTACCCATTAAGACAATTACCACATAATCTACCGCCTCTATTGTTATTACAAGTATTGTACGATACGCAAGACTCCTCTGAACTGCAGCAATAATAAGCAGGGCATTTAAAAAATTTCAGTTCAGCATCCTTGCCGGTTATTGCCCAATAAGTCCTTTTGCTGCGTACATCATCTGATAAGCATATTGCAAGAGGAGAACATGGTATTCTGCGAGCATTGGTAATATGGAAGATATTGCTATCATTTGATAGTCCTTCATTCACTGTGAGATAAGATTGTTGCAAACTGTATTTATCATCTTGGCAGTTCAAACAAAAGTACTGAAGCGTGTTTTGATCGGACATAATTTTGAGACATGTGTTTGGTGGGCAAAAGAATGTGTTCATAGATGGAAAAGATATTGGGTTTGAGTTACAAGAGATTTTGATTGGCGAAAGAGCAAGGTTGTCGTATTTATTAGATACAGTCAAATTTCCTAGTTCTATATGGTTAACGTACTTTGCATCAGTTTCCTCATATAACAAGGAACCACCTTCAAATAAAGGTGATATGTTGTTCTGAAATGTACAGTTAATTATGCGTCCATCTCCATTTGTGAAATGAACAACGCTCATTAAACTCATGAATTCCCTTTTATTATCACGGATTTCTGAATCTTTTAGCAGAAATGAACCTGTATTTTCGGATTCAATAACACCATTTGTTGCATTTGAAAATATGCTTGAGAACACTTTGAATTCTCTGCTTGATTTTTCTAAATAGACTTGGGGTAATGGGTTACTTGTCCCCGCTTTGAATGAACCATAAAATATGTTTTTGGTCAAAATGACAAAGTCTTCTTCAATTCCATGCAGTACTGAATATAAGAAATGACAGTAATCTAGTGAGACACCACCATGATGGAATTGTAATGAACTTTCCGAAAAATTCACATGGGTAATAGAAGCATATAGAAAGGTTAACCTTGAACCTTGAATATTAATAAATGAGCCGGTAAATTGGCTTTGTTCAATATGTATCTTGTTCCATAAAGGATAAGCATAATATTTGGTTAAAACATTGAGAATAACATTGGTGAAAAAACAGTTTTTAAGAAATAAAACACCGCTTGATAACGTAATTGTGGCATTGGAGTTTCTTCTATCAATAAAAATGATCGAATCTATGAATACTTCTCTGACAGTCATGTTTACAAAACTGTCGTTAGAAAATGGATTTGTTTTGTTGTTAACAATGATTGGTCTGAAATTAGAATCGAAAGCTTTCATTTTAGCATGCCATACCACACCACCAATATCAATTTTCCCATTATCATTCAAGTAATACTCGAATTGTTTCGTTTGTGTTCCACCATCAATAGATAAAGTACACTGAGAACTACATAGACCAGACGCGTATGATATTGTGAGACATGGCATTTGTGAAGTACCACAAGCAACTTCGTCTATACTCCCTGGTCTTTGAGAAACGAATATATCTTCTTTTGGATCTGAAAGAAAATGCAAAAAGAAAAAGGGTACTTTTTAAATAACAAAGCACCAACCACGTCATAGGTCAAGATTATGAACAAGAACATTATCTAAAATTTAGAAGCCATTGAATGGTATAGTAACGAGCGAGACTTTATTTCATATTATAAGAATGGTCAAGTACAAAGTTATTTCAAATGGCAACTTCATTATAAAATTAATATTTCGCGGCATGTTAATTTCGTGATGTGGCAGAAATGTTATATTCCCCAGCATTTTAATTTCACTGTTTTCTGACCACAACCTCGGAATCACGAAATTTTGATATCGTGAAATTATTTTGCAATAAATTATGAAATGGCACAATTAAGAAAAATGAATTAGAAAGTTATAGTCAAGTACAAAAGGAATTGTAAAAGATTAAGTCGGAAGTAAAATAAGAAGAGAACAAAAAACAAACCTTTTCCACTTGATATGCAAATGGTGTATACAAGAAATATTGCTACTGTAACTTTCATCTTGAGATCTTCATTTAAGTCTTCTTGTATTGGCACTTCTTTTGACAAATTTCTTTATTACGTTCCATATAGATTTTTACATATGTGCATTATTGCTGTTTGTTATCTAAACCACAAAAAAATAGATATGAAACAATCTCTAGCTTAGTCCCTAGAACTGAACTTCGTTCCTTTTCTTATGTATGAGTAACAATGTTCTAATTGAAATAACGGCAAGATAATCCACAATGAAATAGAAAAAACCGTCACATTTAAATATATCTCTTTATAAACAACATCAACTTAAACATTTATCAACTAATTCGTTAATTTTTCATGATCATGAGAACCTCAATATTTATTCGAAAAAGTTTTTAGTTTTCCGTATTTTGTCTGGAAGGCGGCGGCGGGGCTTTTAACCTAGGGCCAAAACTTTTGTTTTAACAACTCCAGAAAGACTTGCTATAAATGCTATAAATTTGAAACTTTGCAACAATTCAACGATTATAATGAAATTGCCATTTGAAATAACTTATTACTTTACCATCCTTATAATATGAAATAAAGTCTCGCTCGTTACCTTACCATTGATAAACGACCAGATCCGTAGGAAAACCTACGCGCCTAGTGGGGCTTAAACCCACAACCTAGCATCTAGTGCTATCGATCTACCAACTAAGCTTGCGGTCCGTGGTGAGCCATGGCTTAACGTTTACGTAGTGTTAAAGAGAGAACTCCACTTCCATGACGTTCCCAACTGATCTCAAATCAATGGAAAATAAAATTTGAAAGCGAGATTGAAAATTTCTTCTTTAAGTGAGATGCAGACATAGTTCTGTAAACAAAGATATATATTTCAAAAAAATTATGACGTCATCAGGCAACAATATGCAACCATACAGTTAGATTTCATTTGAAGACCATTAAAGCTTGCCGTAATAAAGTCTATTAAATCTGTTTGAATATTCGAGGCAAATATTTCTAGATGGCTCGTTATTTCGAACCTTTTTTACAGACTTTACTACGAAAAACTTTCATGTTTGACAAATGCAAGGTAAACATGCTTCCAAAACAACATTCGAGTTTCTAGGCACCCTGGAGTAACAACCTGCGGGGTAAAATACCTAACTGACAAGGGATTATACCAAGCTCTTGGATATACTAGAATATGTTCTTAACTCAATCTAGAACATAAACCACATATAATAGTCATGTAAATGCCGATGCAGACCGTTCAACATTGTTGGCATATCGATTGCTAGACCTACCAATATTGTTGGCCTATATTTGGCCCAACATTTGAACTTCGAAGTTTTCAGAATGCTCCTTAAGAGTTTGAAACTCATTTTTCATTCCATGAATGAAAATATGATGTAAACAAATGAATTAGAGATAATAGTAACATTTCTGTTTTGAAAGAGTTTATATATAAGTTGGCCAATAGGTTGGTCAGAATGTTAGCCAGTTCACAGCCGGCTTAACATGGTAAAAATAACTATGAAAAATGAACGATTCTCTATAAAAAAATTAATTGTAACTCCTAGGAGTATAATAATTTTGAAATATCAATATTTAAAGTTTCACTCCTAGGATACGTAGATTTGCTTTCCTTTATTTCATTTTATTTGGTTTCTTTATTGCACACAAAATAACACAGTTCATTATACCCCGCTAGAAACCAAAATATTGATAAGCTTTTAAAGTCAAACCGTCAAAGTTTTGCAGAGACAAGCTCTTGCAATATTCTGACGGAATAAAGAAAATCTAAAAGGAGTATTACAATGATATTAAACTAAAGTAGTTTTGCCTTTCTTCAGGCTCATACATTTGTTTTTCGATTTTTCCCTGAAATGTGTAGTTTTTAATCACAGACGCTATTATATAACTTAATAAATCTTTAAGGGCATTCAAGACAACAGATTAAATTTCGTCTAAGCTACTAATGAATTAAAATCATATTTTGATTAAAAATTAATAGTTTTGAGATCTATTTGTCATAGTTTTCTTATTAGAAATAATAGTTGTAACTGTACAGAAAAATCCTGTCTTTCAAAGCCAAAAACTAACTTAATAGATTTAAAAATAAGAATTTTTAAGTACAACAATTGAAGCAAATGAGCAAATGTAAAAGCATAATAATAGACTTTAATAACTAATAAGTTTTAAAATGTACAGAAAAGCAAGAAAATAATGATTAAGCTCTTTAACGAATGGAAAAATTTCAGTCTACTTTTTGTAAAATAAATCTCTTAAAGATATTGTGTTTATCTTCATAGTTCTTTAACACAAAAACTAAGTATGCAAAAATTGGTGCCAGCGTCAAAAATACACCCAGTAAAATACCCAAGTTGGTATTAGTATAACCCTCATTTAACATAAAGTCGACAATCGCCAACAACATTACATTTATTTTGCATATGGTATCCATAATGTTCAAACGTTCTGTTTTGTAAGGTAGGATGATCAAGTTGTGAAATAAAAACATTGCAATCGCAAGCTCCATAAGAAATAGCCTCGTCATCGACGATAATACAAACACACTTATAAGTAGCATTATCAAACGCCGGAATATAAGCACTGGTTCCCAATGGAGGTTGTCTTCTTTCACTTCATCGTTATTTTCGGTTTTACCATTGATCTTAAATGGTTGATTCAAAACCTCTATCACATGGTATGCCAGCATAGCTTGTTTGTGCTCAAGCTTCCGT
>JAUBWS010096698.1:0-11093 GCA_032270445.1 Darlingtonia californica | reverse complement strand
TAAACATTTTGACAAAGTTGAGTGCGTTCTATGGGTTAATATGTCATTTTCTAATAATTGAACTATATTTGGAGAAAATTAGACTAATACAATTAATCACAATCTTTCTGAAACAGCGGCCTGTTCGAAACACAGGTCCCAGGACTCAGGTTTTCATATTTTACAAACCATCAAAAATTATGAAATACAGTAGAACATTGAATGTAATGAAATTTTGTCTTTGTATATATATAAATTTAAAATAGAATTACAATCTAATTTATAAGCATCAAATTCAAATATCGATTTTGCTCTCTACTTTATAGATTTTAACCCTTTAAGCATTTCAAGAAATTGGATGACTTGTACAGGACATTAAACACAAGTTCTTTTTGAATGAAATTGAATTTCGAAAGAATAATGTTACTTTAGCCGTCTGAAAAGGGGAGAACAGTGAATAATATGTTGTTATTTACAAACAAGCAGGAAGATGATAAAAATAGAACCTTTTGTTGAATGTCATCTGCTCCGTTTCGAAACAAGTTCAATGTAAACAAATCAAGTAACACAGGACATCAACATACAATTATCTAGTCTATCAAATATACCGCTCCGGGCATTTTGCCATACTCTTGGTCTATAGGCTAACGTACAAAACCCAGTAAGCTAAAATCGCAAAATGAGGAGCATGCGCAGTAACTATTTCTAGCATAACAATAGCATCACCAAAATAACATGGGAAAAGAGCCAATCAGCGTATTTATTTTTAACAATCGAAGTTTAATGTTTATAGTTTCCAGACTCCTAACTTACTCAGTTGTGTACGTTAGCCGATAGACCAAGAGTAGGGCAAAAAAGCCAGGAACGGTTTATTTGACAGACTAACAATTATCTGATAACACATTTGCCATTTGCTGATTTCGTATGTGTACTTCACAAGTTATTTATTTCTTTATTTTTATAACCACTGGCGTCGCATGACTGTTGAGCTCAGGGCTCTAGTTAACGTATCCAGAGATTTAAAGACTCGGCCACGGATATAGTAACGCTGGCTTATAAAAGCTAACGAGAAAACTATATATAAAACAAAATGACTTTATTAGGTGAATCAGCAGTAAGAATTAGAGGGTCGACGTTTGCTATACAAAATTCTTAAAAGCAGCTCGGAGTTTAAGTCATAACAAATAGCCAAACGACAAAAAACGGTAGCAGCCACCTAGCCAGACAGCAGGTTGTGATTATTATTGCTTAATAAGTCTATTTTGTAAACAGTACCAAATTCTTGCTATACACACATGCTATGTTTTTGGTATTTGAAAACCCGGGGAAGGGTGTTGATTAAATCACCTTAATGACTTTTTAATTGGAATGCTCTATGAGCTTGAAATTTGATACAATAATTTCTTGTCCTATTTGGAACTTCTTGGTGAAAAAATATTTTTATGACGTTACTTCTTTTTTGCTGAGATCATCGTTTTTTTAAAAAATCGTTCTTAAAAACTTCACAAGTTTATTATTGGAAATCTGTAAAAAATTGAATTAAAACAGTTTTTGTGTTATTTAGTGAAAGAAATTAGTAAGTTAAACAAAAATGTCGGAAATTTATTGTAATGCCGAATATGAGTAAGACAAAATTTACCGAGACTTAAATTGAATGCTTCTTATGACAGGTTAATATTTTTCTTACAAATGAATAATAATTTTTAATTTGTAGTTACTTTTTCTCAATGGGCTTTTCCAGTTTTAGATCGTACAGGGAGGGGGAAGGGGAGTTCGACGACATAATTTGTCCAGGGAGTAAATTGTGAATGTCCGGGCGTAAAACCCTTGTTTCCAGGGTGAGATCTTGTCCAAAGGTTTTGTCAGAACCAAAGATTGGACGATACCATTTGTCCAGGGGAAATGAGCAGGGGTATAAAATAAGGCCATAATATATATTGAGATAAAAATCTTGGTGTGGGTTCCTTAAGGTTGAGAACATAAAACGTCCAGGATGTAGAGTGAAGAGCCTGAAATGATATTTTGAAAAATTCTTTGGTCAGAACTTTGCAATTTTCAATATGCGCCTCCATTGCTTTTCTTTAACCTTTAAAGCGTGAAAGACATGCATATACTTTCAGATTTGAATGAAATACTGATATTATTTGGAAGCTTGTAATTTCTGAAGGTCGTTCAATTTACATATTTTCTAAGGCACCATAAAACAAGATTTCTTCTCATACCAAATTTGACTTGTTAACCGCTTTGTTGTTTCTGAAAATTTAAGTTTAATTTCTAAATAGTTGAAAATATTTAAACATTTTGACACAGTTGAGTGCGTTCATTCGTTAATATGTCATATTCTAATAATTGAACTATATTTGGAGAAAATTCGACTAATACAATTAATCACAATCTTTCTGAAACAGCGGCTTGTTCGAAACACAGGTCGCAGGTCTCAGGTTTTGAATAATATTTCACAGACCATCAAAAATTATGAAATACAGTAAAACATTGAATGTAATGAAAGTTTGTCTTTGTACATATATATTTTAAAATAGAATTACAATCTAGTTTATAAGCATATAATTCAAATATCGATTTTAGTCTCTACCTTATAGATTTTAACCCTTTAAGCATTTCAAGAAATTGGATGACTTGTAATAACGTAAATTAGCATACTGCATACTTTGACCAAGAAGATTCTCATCCAATGAAAACAAAGCTTAAGAGAATCTCCTTTTTGTTTGATGGTACATATAGAGGGAAAAAGGCGGTTTTAGTTCAGCAATTGAAATAATTGTTCATCGAAGATTCGGAAAAATGTTTTAAAACAATTAAAGATCTCGTTATCAATAGGGGCTTGCCATTTTTGTTATAAACACCTACAAGAAAGTTTTGCGATAAAACTGTGGTAAGTAAACAAAAGCCGCAACGATAAAACAATTCAATTTGCCTTATCCGTCATGGACTCTAAATCTAAAAGGGTTAAAATTTATATTTAAACTGAGCTGAATTTGACCAAAATACACCTTTCCAAGATCACATGTGTAGCATGCCTTGTCTCGTTTCAATCAAATTAAGTTATGTTTACAACCAACTGTAAAAAGAAATAATACAAAGAACATATGGGAATTCGCCGTCAAGACAGAATTAGTTTCAAAGAGAGGCGAGACATGCAAAAGTTGATCTTCGGATGGGTAAGGTTTAAATGGTAAAAACATACACATATATGTCTCAGAAATTTGTCTTTCTCCTCTGTGATTTTTGATTATTACAAAGTAAGTGTCAATTGTCTGGTTTATTCTTTCACTGACACTCATTGTTTGTCATCAGTTGTCAACAACATTAACAGGTTTGTTGACAGTGTCATGATCTATACAGATGGAAAAATCAAAATCATACCGACTTTCTTCTTTCCAGTAGCGGAATATTCAAAGGCTCCATCTCGAATTTCTAAGTCACTGGAATGTCATTAACGTCCAACCAATTTCTTCTACATTCTACAGTAAACATACGCTAGTCTCTGTCCTCGTGGAGATAAAACCCTAACCATAAAAAAAAAACACGCGTCCGAGCATTGAACTATTGTTGGTAAAAACCAATTTATCCCTGTTCATAACAAGTCGGTTGAGATGCGCTCGCAAACACCAAAATCCTCAGCAAAAAGGAAAAGCATAAAGCAGAAAGTACCTTCAACGACACATCGGAACACCTTGCAAGTTATACGAGGTTTTACAAAGATGAGGGTTTCCATTTGCCTTCGGTTGAATAAAACACCACCTCACGATCGATGTAGATGACACATTTCCCGAACGTATACGCAGCTTTTCCCTCATGTCTCCGATTCGGAATGGGGATAAACAAAAGACCATTGTCTTCGGCCTAAAAAATATCAAAATTATAGTTCAGATCTCACATATCAATGGAGATTTGAGTTACTATCCCTACAATGATTTCCACTATGTTTTAGTATGACCAGGAACCACTTCCACAGTGTGCATATCGTTCGAATGCGGGTTTCGTATATTACTGTATATGGACTACTTTCTTTTATATATGGTAATATACGGGGCCGTATTCGGTAGAATTTCAACAGCCATAGAAAGAAAAGCTCTTCTAACCATCGGTCCTCAAAAAGATCTTTCATCCATTTCCACTGGAGTATGAAGAACTATTCAAGTTACCAAAAAAAGCATCATGGTGGTCATTTTTGCTGGACGTTCAACGTTTTTTAGCTTAGAGAAGTATGATAGCCGACAAGTAGTAGTAATAATTTATTTAACGTTGGGCTAAGGATAGTTATAAGGTACTAATAAAAACCAATCAAATTAATAAATTGTTACAAATTTTGCAAATGAATCTTTCGAAAGAGGTCTAAATTTAGAGGGATGTTGTATCCAAGTGTTTGAGGTAAACAAAGATTCCTGGTGCATAAGTAGGATTTATCCGTTTACGACAGAATTTCACCAAAGTTTTTTTGGAAATTTTTCAAAGAATATTAAAGTGGCTCAGTTTTCGTTCGTCTCTGACTATACAAAAAACACTCTTTCAACATTTCAACTTACCGCTTGTTCAACTAAGTCTTTGAAACGTGAAGGCACTTCACTAGTATTTGTTGAGGCATGAATCTGAAAATAACGAAGACAACCAAAATTCACATTGGTGACGTCAATAAGTGAATAATTGTTTCAAATACTGGATAATTTAAAATGCATACACCTGCACGACAGGGGGGGGGGGCATGCTCCTCCACTTTTCTTCCAAAGTATAATTTTTTTTTCTGTTCTGAAAGCAAGGTTTAGACTTTTCAGATACATGTATGGTATTGGCCCCTCCACTTTTAAACTGAAGGTACAGCCACTGACCAGTGAAAAAAATCTTTTTAAAGAATTCAAAGTGCGACTATAAAAAGTTTCAAAGTAAAATGAATTTTCTCTTAAGGTTGATATTGTTAAAAATGTCTATTATTTAAAATGGGAAGACTCCTTGGAATTTAGCTCGCGAAAATCACACTTTGCACTTCTGTATCGAGGGTGTTCGCTAATGACAAAGGTCACTAAGCAAACAAACTCAAGCTAAACTAAGGAATTTCTTGATTCTTTTAGCAGAACAATTATTTAAGCGATCTGGAAAAAACTTTTCTCAAAATGTTTCGTAACATGGATGTGGTTTCAATGAGGAAGAATCAACGTAATTTGGATACTGTCTCTAATAGCCTGTGATTTATTGTTCTTTGTTAACATTTGCTGATTGTTAGCATTTGTTTTTTATACGACTTAATGAGCACTCAAGTTACAATTGAAAGGTTTCTAGTTCGAGCCCTAGATCGTGAGAAGCACTGTACAGGTAATCTATTTTGTGTCGTAAGCGAAGATGTGAACTGACGGTAAGAATGGTGCCCGACCTTACAAAGCTTATCTAATTTCCTCCCATGATGGTCTTAAAAATGTTAGCCTAGAAATCTAAGCTCTGACCCTTTCTTGCTATCTTTCTTTAGCCTTGCTTGCGAAGCGAGCGTAAAGTAAAAAGAATGCGGATTCGTAGGAAAATGCGGAATAAAATCCGTCAGGTTTTCTGGCTATAGTACTGTCGGCTTAAATTTTCGTAGCTCCAAAATGAAATATTCTCAATTTTGGATTACACGAGTTACTGCATCCATAATGTTTTATAGTCAAATTTTGAAACCATTTCGTTGGCTCGAATTGCCATCATTTTCACAATTTTGCGTCATTTATGGACGATATAAAAACTAACACTATCCCTGCTACGCCCCGCTTACTTTATTCATATTAAGTGACCAAGTGTATATAGTGGAGCAATTTCCAGCAGCCTACAAATTTACGCAATTGCAGCGGCTCATAATGGCAGGTGTCAACCGGAAACCTTACAATTCACAGTTTGTTAACTGTTTCCTTGTTATAGTTAAACCGTAATTACGGTGTAAATACGATACTTTTTACGTTTTTCTCCCAGCCGGTGAAATCAAGTAAAAAAACATCAGTAGAGGTGCAAATTTCTATTCAAGCGACATGCTTCACAGAGGAATTTTAGTGAGTTTGACCAACGGGGTGCTGTTTCACCACATATTATTTTCATCGATGAAATATCGACCGACATTCAGTACATAAATGCTGCAATATTTTTTTAATACCATTTTAACTTTCCCAATGGAGAGAATTAACGATGAGATTAAACCACTATTATCGTGGTCAGGGTTCAATATTGATTATCTATAAAGGTCTCTTTATTAAAAAAAAACTTTTGCTGGAAGGAAATTCAAGGATCTTTCCCAACTGCGAAATATTTGAGCTCAAATAAATTTTCACAGGGGTATTGACAGGAAAACGATTTTAGTGCAAATATAATAAAGGAAGAACAGAATGCTGTCATATATTTGAGACTCACAAGTTTTCTCTAATGATATAAAATGTATGGATATAAATTAAAGTCTCATGCTGAATTCTTTTCGTTTCTTCTGCGTTCTTAATGATTTTTAATGAATAAAGTGTTGGTTTCGAAATTTAATTAGAAAAATTTTTGGAAATTAATAATGGGCGGGCGGGGTCGGAATAAAATCGGCAAATGTTTCAAAAATTAATAATTGGGGGAGGGAGGGGTGGGACGATTATCCGGTACTTTAGAGTATATGAACGTAAAAAAATTAAAAAGAAATTTTAGCTGAACATTTACTGAATTCGAAAAAAGACAAACAAAATTTTTCTATTTCAAAATCACGAAACTCAAAACTCGCGAACGCTAGGTCTGTGTATTCGAGTCCTATAACAAGGCCGTAGGTTTTCTTACAGATCTGACCACTTAACAATGGTATCGTATCGAGCGGGATTCTACTTTACATTGCAATTATAATCAAAATTAACGAGCTATCCCTTAAAGTACGAAATACGTACATAAGAACGTACGTATGTACGACCAGATTTGGCCAAAATACCGACTGAATACCCGTCAATCCTAATATTATTCAAAAATATAATAAGACAAACTTTCTCCTCCTACCAAATTTGACTTGTTAACTTCTTTCCGGTGTCTAGAAATTAAAGTTTAACTCCTGAGAGTTCAGTATGTGTTAAAAATATCGAAAATTCCGACAATTTGAAAAAAAGTGAGTGAGGACCAAAGGTTCATATGCCATTTTCTAACCATTCAAAAATATGATTTTGCATTTTAATAACAAAATTCCTTACAGTATTCAATTAACCAGTTTGGACATAGGTTAATTATCCGATTTCTCGTGATTTTCACCTAAACTTTTAAGCCAAGAATTTTTATGGTTGTAACTCTCGTATTAGAAGTATTGAAAGATGCTGATATAATTGGCAATGTTGAATCACTACTTTATTATAATGAGTTTGCTTGGGAATTGGTCTCCATCAACAGTCCAATAAACATTTTCATTTACTTTTTCCATATGAAAACTTTCATTAATATTTTGCATTAGTTATAATAATAGCAGATCATCAGAATGAGCATGAATGAATGAATGAATGAATGAATAAAAAAATGATTGAATGAATTTGATCATCATCTAGGATTGCTTCTTTAGTTTTTCATGATCTGTTGCGAATACAGTAATTGAAAATTTTTTATAACCGCAGGCCTCGCAAGACTGTCGAGCTCAGGACTCTAGTTAACGTATTCAGAGCCTTAACTGCTCGGTCACGGAGATAGTCAAGCTGGCTAATAAAAACTAATGAGAAAACTATATATAAAACAGAGTAACTTTATTTGATGAATCAGCAGTAAGAATTAGAGGGTCAAAATTTGCTATACCAAATTTTTAAAAGCAGCTCAGAGTTTAAGCAATAACAAATTGCTTAAATATAGTAGTTTAAAGCTATACTTAAATTGCTTATCTGGTTGTATTTGGAAAATATTTCAATTACAAAAGAACGAACAACATGATGTGAAAGCCTATTTTTATGTTTTAAAATAAAAATCGTCCATCGAAAGAATCTTTCTATGGCGTTGTTTTGAGTCAGGTCTGTAGGTCTTCATAAATAACTGGTCGCTTAACAATGGTTTCATCTCGGGTGCAATTTCACTTTGCATTGTAAGAATGCTCAAAATTTAGAATTATATCCGGAGATACGGTGTTAAAAGCTCTGCTTTTGATTTAATAATTCAAACAAATTTTCAAGAAAATTTTCATATATTTTTCAAATTCTAGAGAGCGCTCTGCATTATAAATATCAACATAGCATTATGTTCTACAGGCTTTATATTGCTATATGAATAAATTTCATTGTAATTTGTAATTTTTGCAACTACATGGTGCAAGGGACTGCATCGTACGTTTAGATAAACAAACTATTCAGTTTTTACAGAAATAATGAATATAGAACGTTGCTATTTTTTCATCTCAATCTTGGGAAAAATTCGTGCAATATTACTAAAAAATGTTGGCTGAAGTAAGCTTTTATTTCAAATATGGTTTCAACATTCTCCTTTGTGGTATCGGTGTGCCTGGGAATCTGCTCATTGTGTATTTCTTCTTCTGCAAATCAAGTAAGAAGAAATCAACATACAATTTGCTGATAACACATTTAGCATTTGCTGATTTCATTATGTGTACTTCACAAGCAATTTATCATTTCTTGCCGAAATTATTTGACTTGAACCCGACAGAGAAGAATAAACTTTGTAAACTTAAAACTCTTACATTCATGGCATCAGACGTGTCATTGCTCACTCTCTGCATTTTATCATATGATCGATTTCGCAAAATTACCAAGCCATTAAAACGGCAACTTACAGCAAAGAACATGATTTTTCTATTTGCTATCTCCTGGATGACGACGTTGTCAAATAGTATTCCATTATATGTAATAAACAAGGACAAATGTGATATTTGGAAATTTTCGGAATTGTGGAAAAACCTTACCATCTTGGGTGTCTATAATTTGATTTTTTTTCTCTTGCCTGTAATTTGCATTTTGATGTGTTTTTTCAAATGTTCCAGTCAATTAAAGAGTCAAACATGTGCAGTCACTTCACGAAATAATATCAACAGTACCGACAACCATATTACTGCAATGAAGACTTTAAAATTATTGACATTATCAATGGTGATTACTATCGTTTTGCCAAGAACTGCAGCGACTATCACTGACGCATTGGAAATATTGAGCAGTGCAAAAATAATTGGAAATTTTGATTTACGTTATCAGGACTTTGTTTGGGATTTGATCTACACGAACAGCGCAATAAACATTTTCATTTACTTTTTTCATGTCAAAACTTTCAAAAAATTAATTTCATCTATATTTTGCATAAGTTGTAATGACAGCAGAGCATCAGAATAAGAATGAATGAATAAATTTGATTATTTACTCAGGATAGCTTCTTCAGTTCTTCGTGAACGTTTATCAATGACGATCCTGCCTTCCTGGAAAAACCTAACAGCACCATACAGAACAACAATTATTAGCAAATTTTTCAACCAAAAGCCTCGCAAGGCAGTTGAACTCTGGATTCTAGTTTAAGCCAATTTAAAAAGTTTTCAAATTTCCATTACTTCTCTCTCTTTAACCTTAGAGCGCCAAAGACACGCATATACTTTCAGATTTGAATGAAATACTGATATGTCTTTGAAAGCCTATAATTTCTGAAAGCTTGAAGATCGTTCCGTTCAATTTACATATTTTTTAAAGTACCATAAAACAAGGTTTCTTCTCATACCAAATTTGAATTGTTAACCGCTTTCTTGTGTCTGAAAATTTAAGTTTAATTTCTAAGTAATTGAAAATATTTAAACATTTTGACAAAGTTGAGTGCGTTCTATGGGTTAATATGTCATTTTCTAATAATTGAACTATATTTGGAGAAACTTCGACTAATACAACTAATCACAATCTTTCTGAAACAGCGGCTTGTTCAAAACACAGGTCGCAGGTCTCAGGTTTTCATATTTTACAAACCATCAAAAATTATAAAATACAGTAGAACATTGAATGTAATGAGATTTTGTCTTTGTACATATATAAATTTAAAATAGAATTACAATCTAGTTTATAAGCATCAAATTCAAATATCGATTTTGGTCTCTACTTTATAGATTTTAAGCCTTTAAGCATTTCAAGAAATTGGATGACTTGTACAGGACATTAAACACAAGTTCTGTTTGAATGAAATTGAATTTCGAAAGAATTATTTTACTTTAGCTGTTTGAAAATGGGAGAACAGTGAATAATGTGTTGTTATTTATTACAAACAAGCAGAACGATGATGATAATAGAACCTTTTGTTGAATGTCATCTGATCCGTTTATTTTGTTATTTAGTGAAAGAAATTAGTAAGTTAAGCAAATATATCGGAAATTTATTGTAATGCTGAAAATGAGTAAGACAAAATTTAGCGAGACTTAAATTGAATGCTTCTTATGACAGGTTAATCTTTACAAATAAATAAGAATTTTTAAGTTTGCAGTTACTTTCTCTCAATGGGCTTTTCCAGTTTTAGATTGTACAGGGAGGGGGAAGGGGAGTTCGACGACATAATTTGTCCAGGGAGTAAATTGTGAATGTCCGGGCGTAAAACACTTGTCCAGGGTGAGATCTTGTCCAGAGGTTTGAAACAGAAATTGGACGATACAATTTGTCCAGAGATAATGTACAGAGGTAGACAATAAAGGCCATAATACATATTGAGTTGGAAATCTTGGTGTGGGTTCCTTAAGGTTGAGAAAATAAAAAGTCCGGGGTGTAGAGTGAAGGGCCTGAAATGATATTCTGAAAAATTGTTTGGTCAGAATTTTGCAATTTTCAATATGCGCCTGCCAATAAGTGATGGGTAATAATGGCGTAATTGACATTAATTGTATTTGTTTAAGCTACATAAAGAAGTAAATATTTAACTTTTTGGCAATAATCTTTTCCCGAAAGCAAATATTTATAGCATATATCGTATTAACTGCGACAAATAACGTAAATTAGCATACTGCATACTTTGACCAAGAAGATTCCCATCCAATGAAAACAAAGGTGAAGGGAATCTTCTTTTTGTTAGATGGTACATATAGAGAGAAAAAGGCGGTTTTAATTCAGCAATTCAAATAATTGTTCACCGAAGATTCGGAAAAATTTAAAGAAAAGTGTTATTTCGTGAAACGCTAAGCG
>JAUBWS010096687.1:0-11093 GCA_032270445.1 Darlingtonia californica | reverse complement strand
TTTCGCGGGAATAAACTTTCGCGATTGTCAAATTTTCAAAAGATTTCGCGGAAGAAACTTTCGCGGAAAGGGCCAAAAAACGCGAAACCGCGAAAGTTTCTGACTTTAAAGTACTTGAGATCAATAATTAAAGGTTTTTCTAGGTAAGGTGGTCATGGGACTATTTGTTACTATGAGGTTGCCCGCTAGTTTTTGTTCAAGAACCTGGCTATAAAACAATCTATCTGACCGACAACCGAACTTCTTGTTGGTAATAATTAGTAGATTGGTTAAATTTTAACTACCTTTTAATTGTACTTCCTTCATTTAAGTTTATCCTAAGTTATTTGCTTTTATCACGTCTCTTATAGGCATTACATATAAAGCATATGAAAGCTGAAAATTTGAGAAATATTACGTTTGCCAAGCATATACTTAGCCTCTTGATTTAGAAATTCTAGGTTTCTTTTATCCCCCTTGAAATTTAGGGGGAAAAAATGGCAGTTTGATGTTAGAACAAAACAGCCGTAAACGGCAAGAAATGATAAACAACAAACACTAAGTGTTTTAAAGATTAAATTAGATTAAATTACAAACAGATTTAAGAAGTATTCTTACGGTACCGTACTTTTTAAAAATAAAAATTTCTTTAATCTTTACTTAATAAAAATACAAAATGACAGTTATGACTGAAAAGCTTCACTTTATTCTGTTAAACTTTTCTCAACTTTATTCAAACATCAATACGTTTTTTACAACCAACCTTCATCACTTACACACTGTTAAATCATAAATGTAAAGAGCCTATACTGTTAAAAAATTACAAACCAATTATATTTAATGTACAATGTGTCTCAAAAAAGGCTACGCAAAACATTACTCACTAATAATAGCGTTTGAAATAACTTTCAAAACGAAGTAAGTTTTATATGGCCAAGTACAAATTGCATAATGCATAATGCATAATACATATATAATGCATAATGCATAAAAATTGAAATATGTCAGCAAATATACATGCTACAGATTTCAAATTTGGATCAGGACTCTGCAATGCCAATGTGAGTCCATTCTAATATTTTCAGTTCTGCCACCTGTCTGATTGGTATTTTACAGAACAAAACCTCAAATTTTTAATAACTTCACTTCTATTAATCGTTTTGACTTGAAAATTCGATCATACGTAGGTGTTTTAAAAACAAACAAAATGTCAAAATGTCATATGACTAACGTGTATTTTACAGACCAGAAACAGTTTTGTATACTTCTATTCTGCAAAATACACATTGAACATATAGTATTATTTTCTTGAGTTACTCTAAGTAATATCTACCTACCATCAAAATTTCAAGTCAAAACAGCTGATAGATGCAAAGTTATTGCAGATTTTAGGTTTAGTTCTGTAAAATACCAACCAAACAGGTAGCAGAGCTAAAATTTTTAGAATGTACTAACGATGGTATGACAGAATGTTGGAAAAAATTTGAAGTTTATGACATACGTAGTTGCTGAGATATTTCAATTTTTATGCATTATGCATTATGTATCAGCATTATGCAATATGCAATTTGTACTGGCCGTTTTATATCATAAAAAAGAGAATTAAGGGCTATCTAATGATATAAAAATCGCATTGAAATCTTTACTACTTGGGAAGTTGTACGAGATTTTAACTGAAATTTTATTGCACGAAAATTTTATGATTAAGCAGAACCTTAGCAAAATAGCAAAAAATAAGAGAAATGTTTATGTCGACATTAAAAAAGTGTCTTTTGTTTTTTCATTCAACTTCGATGTTTTGTTTTGTTTTTTTGCTTCACTTTAGTGTATTACGTCATGTTGAGGGGGTTGGTGGTTCTTCCTATTGACGGAAAAAAGGGGATGGGTGGTACTTTGTTCCAGACCATGATGTCACTGTATAAAATTTTCGTCATAACATATTTTTTTGTATTATCATGCCCGCTGAGTGCAAATGTCCGTTCAAGAGAAAAATAAACAAATTAGCTCACCTTAGAGCTTGAGTTCAAATTTTGACACTTGAAAATCATTTTAAATGAGAAAGTGTCATTTCATAACAGAAAAAGGTTTCTTGCATTTCCTTTCACAAAACATAATTTTCTCTTTCTCTGTGACATTCTCAAAGGTTGTACTTTCATTGGTTTTTTATCCGACTTGTTGTCAATTCTTTCTATTTTTTTCACACTCACTTCTTCTCTCACACATAGATGGTCTAATAGTTGTGAAACATAGATTCTGTCAAATTTCAATCTTCCATTCTTTTAATTTAGAGAAAGACTCTTGAAGTATGCGAATTATAATGTTATTTGCTCTTCTTTCATCTTTTTTTTCTTGGGAATGTTTGGCATCTCTTGAAAGACTTCTTTCATGATTTGTCTAAACTTTTTGCATTGCTCTGGCAATGTGTTTTTAACCATATCAGTGTATGTCTCTTTATTTGTGGTCTTTATCTTTTCTGCTTTTCTTTCCATAACAAGTTGTAATTCTTTCTTCATCCTCTTATCTTCTCTGGATCTTGGTCTGTTGGTTGAACTTCAAAAGCTTTACTTCAATCAATTTTGCAACACTGCTGACATTTTCGCTTTTCTTTTATTTCTATTCTCAATGCCAATTCATCAAATTAAACTTAGAAGTCTATGCTGGATATTAGTGTATAATTATACTATATAATATATATATACCATATACAAGAGCACCATTTCCAGACTGGCTCTTTTTTTATGGTTATGAATAATGCAGTCTTACCGCACCTGATTTGGATGTCATTGGTCATTGCTCTGTGCTGCAACAGACCAAACAGAAAAGAACACAAGCGACAGACATTCAAACCCTGCTAATAACATAACAGTCAAAAAAGTAAGAATAAAAAAGACAGGCAGTGAGTTAGTAAAACTTAATCCCCTACCAATCTTTTATTACTGATTAATATGAATACCAAAACTTACAAGCTTTAAGCAAACTTGACGAAACTTCGCAAAGTCTTGTAAGTCTACTACAGTTGACGTTGACAGAGAGGTTGACAGTTCACCCACCAATACTGACTGATGCAGATGATGACAATAAACGGCAGTTCAGTGCAGCCGAATAGTTTAATGCATAGTGTAAATAAGACCTTAAACACCCAATCAAATTTCGATACATCTAACCTTCAGTGCCATTTAGGCATAATGTAGAAAAGGTTTTATTTAGTTGACCAATCAGTAAACGAAACTAGCCTGTTTTTAATACTCTAGCTTCCATACGGCAATACATTATTACATTATTTAAATCAAAACAAAACTTGTTTTTGCACACGGCCCATATGTATACAATAAATTGACAAATTAAAGTAGTGTTATAAGTCGTGGAGTTGTAGTCAGTAGTCAGACTTGGTTTTTATTACCTATTGCTTGCTTCCAAAGGTTTTATTGTTTATAAATGTATGTAAAATATTTGCATTGGTCTGCCAATCTTGTTTAACAAATAGCATTAATTAAATTGTTGAAATTAATGTCTCACTCAAATTGCAAATGACAGGATGATACAAACGTTCCATAAAGATTGTTGTACTGTTGCTGGCATTTGTTGTAGTTGCATAAAAGTGCATATTTATTAACGCAACGCAATTTCTTCTCTTTTATCATTTTTTTAGTTTTTAGGTAGCTGGATTTTTAGTAGGTATGTAAAATCCATCCATCCAATATCTGATTTACATTCACTATTATGTGAAGATTGAAATATCTGAGATTACTGACATTTTTTTGTATAAAGTTAAACAACTGATCTTAAGTATTGATTCTCTAGATTATCTAGATGAAATTATACAGTGTAATTAATTAATTGAACATACAATTCTTTTTTCTTTTCAATATCAGCATACGTATCAAGGCATCAAGGCAGCGTGTGAGTGACATGACAGTAGAGTAAACAAATAGAAAGTTAGAAAAAAAGAAATCAAGGGATTCTAATACCTATACCTGTCTTCTATGTTTAAGGGTATGATATATAAAAGCTAAAAGATATCCCCTAGAGATGAATTTTACATTACAATATTTGAAGATGCTGCTGTTTTATTTATTTTGCTCATTCTTTTTTGACCTGGCCAATTCCAGCTGTATTGACCCTGTTAGTTATGGGAAAGGTACAAAGAGGTTTTTAGGTGAACTTTTCCAAAAATATGGAAAGAAATCAAATGGAATAAGTATGCTGCCAACTGAATTTTCGGATCTAATGATCAAGTTAAAAATTGGAGACATTCGTACCCATTGCCAAGACGATGACACTGAATGTTTACAAAGGAAACATTCTGAAAGCCGCAAGAGGCGAAGCATACAAGATGCATATAACACCAGTCAACACAAACTTCATTGGGATGCTCATTTGAATAATGTGAGTTAAATTTTCATTTCATTTTCAACCTGGGACCAAAGTTATTTGAATTGGGATGGGGAAGTATGGAAAATTTTGGTTGGGCCAGGAAGAAAATTTTTCATTTTGGAACCTGTTAAATAGTGCTTTTGAGTATCTTTAACAAAGGAAAAAGGAATTTCGTTTTAAAGTTTGCTGTTAAAAGAAAAAAAACATTACTTTAAGAAAAATGACGGCCCCATAGCCCCATGTTACCTCTGCCTATGAAACTACTGACTAATCCTTGTTTTTCTTCTTTTTTCAAATATCAAGTTTAGATTTTGATTTATTTAAATTTTGAAGAAATGAGTATCATTTAGAATATTTCCTCAATTTTTGAGTCAAACTATTCAAAGTTACCTATAGACATAGAAAGGACAAGCACAGACTCATAGTATTTAATCAAAATATTGGCTTGCTTTATATTATAAATATATAAAAGCGGCCATCTATTTTGTGTTAATTTCATTCAAGTCTAGAGATATTGGTATAAAGAAAAAGCATTGAAAAATTGACTGATACATCTGTTACATAACCAAGGTACCCGCAATAGTTTATATAGTAAATTATTTAATCTGAATTCGATATATGGATTGATATTGAATAGTGTATACATGAAATATTACATTGTTGAGATTTCTGGCAGTAATAATGAAATCTCGGATTTATATTCTCAGGTGTTACTTTCTGATTTACCAAAAAATAATCCAAAAACAGATTATGAAAAGCATATGCCACAATGCAAACATAAAATAATAACAATAAAAATTAAAATAATAAATGGTTTTTTTTTCATCATCCAAAATTTACATTGGCTATTCTTGCAGAGGAAACACTAAGACGATGTGTGTAAAAACATTATAGAAAGTACAAAATAGTAAAGTAATTAAAAAACGTCTATCAAAGTGATACGTATTGTCCTCCAAATCTGATTTGTATTCAACCAGGAATTCTCTGCTGTGACACAGTTACTTCCGTAGGTTAACGTCTTGATCTTCAAATCAACTTATTTGATGCTCTACCTATCTTATTTTGCCAAGCAAAAGACTTCACGTCGTTAACCAGACACTACCTGATTTTTGATGTTTTGCTCCTGTCGCGCACAAGTTTCAAGTCCACATTAGACGATTTTTTTTTATTCCATATATACTGTTAATTCACAAGTTTTTGCTCTTTTTGTGTCAAACTTTCATAAAACATAACAATCATACAACAATCAATTTTGCCATTGTTTTGTCTTTGCTGTTATCAAAAAAATTTATAAATTTTGTTTTTTCTTCTTCATGACTTACCAGACGTTAGATTTTTCATCCGTTGGCTTTGAAGTCATTGCATCATAGTCACAAGTTGTGACTATGATTGCATATACCAAATAGTGTCAAAACTATTTGTTTCTGTCTGTTAAACCGTTTCTTATGTTTTATGTTTATAAAATAAATCAAATAGCATCGAGTCTTTCCAATTGACTTAGTATACACTCTAAATTTATCTATTTTGGGTTTTTAATCTAGAACTACCACTGGACCGACAAAAATGTTCGAGATAATGGATAGTCGGGATAACGAGGGTTTACGGTCCGGGAGCTCGAGATAACGAAATTTTTTAACTTATTTACACACATGAACAATCACTTAAGGGGATTCAGGTAGGCCAGGGGTGGGTATTAGTAAAAACACTAAGTCATAAGTTTCATGCTATCTATATTAGTTTTTTTTGGAAAAATTGCAAAATGTTACATTGTTGTTTACGAGCTATACTGTCTTTTACAATCAAGGATTCGAGTCGTTGTAATAGAACTCTCACTCAATCGGGAAAGTTCGAGATAACGTGATAAAATGTGCTGAAGGGACCGGTAAAAAAGTTCGAGAATGGAGTTCGAGATAATGAAAGTTTTTTAGCCTACATAGGATGGAAATGCTGAAGGTACCAACGAAAAAATTCGAGATAACGGGTAGTCAAGATAACGAGCGTCAACTGTAGTTTACAATAATTTTATATGGAAAGATCTTTGATGTTCTCAATAATTTGACAAAATAATGCGGTTGAAGTTGTATCCGCTAAAATGAAATTTCCAATATATATACATATGATATGAATTATCATTAATCTTTATCTGTATTTATTTGTCTAGTCTAAAAATTTAATGCATACAATCTACCATGAAAATAAGAAAAATTCATTTTGTTGATTTTTAAGCCTCCAAAAATATAGGGTCACTATAATCTGCATGGCCTTTCTTTTAGATCCAAACATATTGTTGAGTTGCACTTAATAAAGAAAATGTTTGTGACACACATGCTATTTCAAGTGCATCATCTACGCTTCTGTGTTTATATCACAAAACAAATTATTTTTTATCATTTCCTTAAATCATCAAATAAAGTTCACAAAGCTTCACTTGCAAATTCCGTTGGTTGTCTATCACGTTTTACACGCGAAGAAAAATTTTTTCTCTCAATCTGTCAATGAGGCGAAGATGCGGATTTTACATGATGTCATTAGATGTCATGAATCTAAACAAAAATAGCATCAAGTGTTTGTTTTTATTCTAATTACTCGAAATGCAATGTTTCATTAGTGACTATTATCTAAAAAGGTGGGCAGTGAGATTTCTAGGAAGTTTGTATAAGCTATCGACAAAATCAGCTTTACGAAAATTTATTGATCAACATGGCATCAGAGACCTCCCATTCACAAAGTAATGTCCTTTATGCAGAAATATGAGAATCCAAATCTGTGAAAATTAGTAGTAGCCAATATGAATTTTCGCTTGGATTGAATTTCGTGAACGCAACTTTTTGAAACTTAAAAAGTTTATATTTTCCAAATCCAACATCCAATTTTTTTTTGCTGTTTTCGCCGAATGCACAAAACTAAGTGTATGCGAAATGTAGGTACTTCATATTGCGAAAATTTGTACCCGGGAACGTCATAACCAGAAGGAAAAAGCACGAAATTTGGCTTGATATTCTGTATTGAGAAGTTGATGTTTATTAATCTTTGGTAGAAAACTGTTCTATCACGACGTTTATTACTATTTTTTGTGAGATATTGACAATAATATTGCTTTACCTTAAAACAACACATTTTTAAATTAGGAACCATAAGCATGTGGTTTAAAAATGAGTTACACGTTTTTTTATAAGAACAAACGATATAAGAACATAAAGCTTCAAATAGCAAAAAGTTTAGAACATATTAAGAACATTTAAAGGCTTCAAAAGGCCTTTTTCTTAAGAACATTTCTAAATTCAATGATTTTAACCTCTTCTATGCTATAATTAAAAACAATTTAAGAACATTTTTTAGCTTAAAATCCCAAAAAATGAAGAAATGGCGTTTGAATGCTTACAGGAAGTTTTATGTTCTTATATAAAAAAATACGTGTACAAACACAGAATACGTAGGTGTGTGGCTGAACATCGTAGATCCCAAATCTTACGCCTTTATGTGGGGTTTGATTCAATTGCGATCTTAGGCTTATATTCGAGGAGGATTTTAGTCTGATCGCAGACCTCACCACACGCAAAGCTAAGTGTTAAGGTCCGCGATCAGACTAGGAGGATTTAGGAGTGCACGTATATTAATCGCGTAAAGTTTAAATTTAATTTCGATTAATTCCCTACATTAAATTGGTGTAAATTGTGAAATTTATTAAGCTAAATGTGGAACTAATGACAATCGTTAAGTCTACCTAAGGAAAACAATTGTCGAATAAAGTTTACTTTGCGTGTGAAATTCACGAAAAGCAAAAAATGACAAACGGTAGTTTAATATCAACAAACAATCAATACTTTGGCGCTATTTTCAGACACACCGACGGCCTGTTTTGTAGCGCAAACAAAAGTTGAAAAACGAAAGTTGTTGTTTCGGTTGATGGGCGTTCCGAAAGAAGCGACCACTGTCACCCTATCTTTGACAAAGCATTTTTCAACTCATCGTCATCATTTTTGGTGGTCCACTCTCCGGAGTACCTTTTTTCCAAAGCCTTCATCGCTTGGATGGAGCGAAGTAGGAACTCCAGTTTCACGAAACCCTGTGTGAGGCGGGGACAGTCTATCTCCGGAGCTGTTTAATGAAATTTTTTCGAAAACTTTGCAGCCCCTTAATGTAAACTGTGACGTTGTTAAAGTTAATTCCGAATCCCATTAACATTACTTTAAAGGCTTTTATGTCTCAGCAAAATCGCTAACTGACATCATCTAGTCTATTTATTATAGTTATTGACGTTTTTCAATAAAGTTACCGATTTTTCGCCAACGTGTTAACGGCAGAGCGTGCGGTGAAGCAAAACACAGATCTACTGATCAGGTAACAACAGAGCGACTAAATCAGTTTACCAATACAATAATACGAAACACGAAACAGTTATAACGAATGTATGATGCAGCCGTTTCTATCTAGTCCGTATTTACGGGATGAATTTTTTTCTGCTAACAAAATTTTTTTCGTATTAGAGCAAGGAGATCTCCTTGATTAGAGTATGTGAAAGAGTCTATTTCTATCTTGTTTTCGTCAACCATTTCATTTTTGACTTCCCACCTGATGCATGGGTCGCGGAAGTTCTAGGTCACTACCAGGGTTCCAGGACCGTAAAAAATTTAAAATCCCATGACAAATATGTTTGTCATTGGCACTTAAGTGGTTTAAATATATATTTATTATAAGGAGAAAGCCACAATATAAGAAAGTTCAAATAGCAACTAGTAGAACTTTCTGCTAAAAACATTTCGTGGCTTTTTAAAGAGGTGTGAAGGTGTCAATTTTCAAAGATTTGCTGTCAACGGCACTGAAATGGCTCTTGATTGATAATCCAACGAATTGAGAACGTTCGAAGGCGTATTCCAAGTTGGATGTTTTTATGAAATAGGTGTAATCTGCTACTTAACCACACATGTTTCGATAATAATTATATTTTCGATGGAATTTAAAAACATTTGAATTCCAAATTCACAAAATGTTGAAAAATCAACAGGAAGTGTTTAGCGTACTAACAATAATTAAAATGTTACATACGATCAAAATTTTTCAAATTCTCTCATATACATTTTAATTGCTAACGAAGGAAAAATGCTTATATGAATGAGCGAAAAGACGGAGGTTTTACCAGAACTAACTTCATTGCATGTTTCGAAGCCTTCGAATCTTCTTAGATTTGCCTTAAAAAATGATTTTCTTATATAGTTTGTTCTTATATATGAACGTGGTACTAATTCTATCTTCTTGCCTCGATTGAGACCTATAATGGTCAAGACCTTTTTATGGTCTTGAGTCCTTAGTAGTGGTTAGCTTTTCAAGGTCACAAAATTTGTGATCATAGATTTTTTTTTTAATAGTTCGGAAGTTTTTCTAATATGTGAACGGAAGTTTTGAAATCAAATTTGAAAACAAAAATAGCTCATCATTGAGAAAGTATCAACAAGTTTGTACTGGTTAGAAAAGCTTAATTAAAGGCCTACAAGTGGCTGATTTTCAAATGAGGCTTAATCCTAATATACGCTTTTTTTATAAAAACACGATGCTCAGATTTGGCCAAAAAATAAGAACAAGCTAAGAACAATCCGAGGCTCAGATTTTATACGTGCAAAAATTAAGAACAGCCTTAAGAACAGTTCGAGCCTGCATTTTCTTGCCAAAAAGAACAATTTACATACTTGAATTCTCCACTCAGCTTGCTGTATGTTTATAAAGGACTTTTTAGTGTTTCTGGTGTATTGTCTTTAAATTAATGTTAACCAAAAACTTGCAGTTCAAAACATAAGAACAATTGAGGCTGAAAATGTCTTAAAAATAAGAATAGCCAACCTGAAATTTACTGTTTCTTGTAAAAAAAAACGTGTAGACCGAAAGATAAATAAACTACTTGGCAAAAACGATGAGTTGAGAAAATAGAATTTAAAGACAATTTTGTGTTTGTTTTGTTTGTTAAGAACCCTTTGACTATTAAAATTTGAAACTATTTGAAAAATTTCGAGCGCAACCCATTCAGGTTTATTATATTTAGGTGTTTTTACAAAGGTCCAAGCATTTCTCGTCACCATATTTCATATCTAATAACCCTTTTAACAAGAAAATTGAAACTTGCCAACCCTTTTGACTTCACCGGTCAATGTTAGTCTAAACTTCTCAAAACTTGTGACTTTGAGTAGATAAATAAACCTAATTTGTTAAAATTTTTACAAGCGTATTGAGGCCTTTACTGTAAAATTAATCAAAGGAGGTTTTCCATATCAATACGAAAATTTACCAATTTAGAGGAAAGAATTTAGAACACTGGCTTCCCATTATAGTGTAGCCAAGGGGATGAAAATTTGTGTTGTAAAGGTTAAAAAGGTTAACAGGCTTCTCACTGGGATGTAGTGTAGAGGCCTAATGGACTTACACGCTTTTTTTTTTATAAGAATATCCTTTATAAGAATATCAGGCTGAAAACTTTGACAAAATTAAGGATAACTTAAGAATATTGGTCATCTGATCGATGAACTGCAAAAATATTATCAAAAGTATTTGAAATACATAGGGAACAGAAAGTAAATTTACAAAGATGTGATACATAACTGGAAGATTTTCTTTTTTTCTCTATTTTCAAGGTTGTATAACATTATACTGTATAATGTTTGTGAACTATGCTAATATGCCATTTATCAATTTTTTAATCATCAAGGAAATGTGAATAACAAAATTTAAGAATATTCTAAGAATAATCGAGG
>JAUBWS010096676.1:0-11095 GCA_032270445.1 Darlingtonia californica | reverse complement strand
AATGATTTTGTAGTTGGGGAGGTAAAAGTCACCATAAGAAGTATCAATTATACAGAGGCGATTACTTTGAATTTGCGGGCAGTATTTTTTAAAGTTAAAGTGTTTAAAGTTTTGCAAGCAAACGTTCAAGTAAAGGTTCAAGGTGAGAAATTGTTTTTACGCTATTCAAATGATACAAATTATGATACACTTCATATTGATTGTTGTTGCCCAATTTTCAATCTGCGCATGCTTTATTATAAATAAAAAGTATCGCATGATTATCTTCAATGAGGTATCCAAACAGATCGTGCTTTCAGGAAGAATGAGAAACATTACAAAAATCATTGAAATCCAATGCATAAGAAACTATATTTAACCCTTTAATGGTGCATGGGCCGCGGAGCTCCTAGATCCAAGACCGTGAAGAAAGTTTTCTCAGTCATGTCCTCTTTAGCGGGCATTGGCACTTGAAGCGTTAACAAAATCGACAATTATTTGATAGTTTAACCATCCCAGTGTCGAAATATTTCAAGATCTTGTCATGGGAAACTTCTTTGAAACGAGGCAGATAAAATTTTATTTTGCGCGCTAGCATTCTCGATTGAAAAATGTATTGCAAATCTAGTTTAAATTTCTGAAAGTAATTTGAAAATGTTTCCATGGATCAGCCATTAAAGCTAGAAGAAAATTTTATTTTGCCCATAGTAAACTTTTACAGTAATAGTTTCCCAAATGTCACTCAGGAATAAAATTTTAAAGAAAGTTAGGATGTCTTTTCAAAAGAAAAATGTTGCAGCGCTTTTGATTGAATTTAGTAGTATTGACCAACGGAAACGAAAAAATGTTAATTAAAATCCATTTGATATTATTATGATAGTAGACGAAGCTGATGGGGGTCAAACACTCAGCCTAACTTTTCTAAGGCTACATGTCCACCATCTACGCTTCTTTTTAATACCGAATCATATAAATTTGAACTTCCTTTTGGAAAAGTGATCCAGGTGCATTTCTTTTGGTTATCGTAGTTTTCTAACTTTGACGATGAGGATGTGAAAGATTCAAGCAACTTAATAACTTTATACATCATTTCAATATGAATCGAGATCTATATCAGTTAGGCTTTTCTAACTTGCAACTTATCAATGGTATTGTACTTACAGTCACTACTATCGATGTCGTTTATTTCAAAAAATGGAAAAGATTAAGCTAATATCTTATTTGCTTTAATGGTCTGTGTAATTTGATTTTTTATTTTTATTTAGGTATTCCATATTTTCTTTTTAGGTGGGCCAGGATTGTGTGGAAGTGACTTGAATGCTAATTATTCGTTTGCATATCAGTCAAACCCATCTATTGATCTTTGTGTTTATGGAAATCCACGCCCAACACTTGATTATACTTTTGATGGAACAACAAGAGAAGTGACTGATCTTACAATAATTGATAGTAATACACACCCATATAAATACTCAATCAAATTACCACAAATCAAAGCATCGCATTGTGGCAAAGAATTAACATATGAAGTATCTTCATCTTTGCAAGGAAGCAATAAGATAAATGGAAAGACAGAAATATTTCTTCAGGAGAAAGGTAATGAATAGCAAAAATTTATTTTCAGCTAAAAAGTAGACCAGAATTTCTTTTTGTCCTTCAATTTTGGAATAAGTTATCGACCATGTCAAAATTATTTGCGTAACTCAGGGCTGATAAATGATTTTGGAAACCTGTTGGACAAGTCACGGAGTGAAAAAAAGTTCTATCGTTCATTTTTGAATTAATTTAAAGATAAAAAAAAAATTCTAGACACAGGAATTACATTGCTCTTCATAGACTTTATTGCAGACAACGTGAATGAGTTAAACTGCGTTAAAAGTTAAAGGACATGGTAACCGACAGTAAAAATTCTATGTCACTCGTTTTGTGTTTATATTCCTTTTCTATGTGATAGTGGTTCGCTTAAGAATATTCAACTTCAGGAATTTATTTTTATGTATAGTTAAGCTTCTGAGTGTCGTTTTAAAATTTCCATCTTTCGTTTCAATCACTAGATTTTCCACTTGGTGTTACTGTCACGGCATTCTCCTATGAGCATGATTTACCAACTGTCAGATGGAATAGTGTCAAAAGTGGTCAATGCGTCATTCAATATTTCTTGAACATATTCAATGCTACCAGTATTGAAAAATATGGACCTATTGAGGGAACTTTGTTCCACGTCCCTGGAATGATCGAGCCAACACAAGTATCAATTCTTGCACAATATGGTTCAACCAAAGGATCTTTTTCAACGTTTTCTTTCACTAAGACAGCAACGACAACAACAACGACAACGGCAACAACAATGACAACGCCAACAACAATGACAACGGCATCACCAAGTGAGCAATCTTATTGAAATCCATTTCTTGTAAGTCAGGCGAAGTTCGAGACTTGCATGATAATCTACAAAATGTTACTCTACCATTCAATTTTTGCTCTTAGGAAGGTTTTTAAAACTAACACGTAACTTTTTTAGAAATTTTTAAAAATGAAAAAGACTCAAACTGTACTATTATCAGCCCTTATTGTAATCCTTCTGATGCGTTTGGTGATGGAAAATAAAATGGTGCTGATTACTTTTAAGCTACGTACACTTTAAAAGACGTGGTCGTTGGATCAGTTGTTGGTTTTATCACAGCCGTTTTCATTTGTCTGCTAATATTCTACATCTTCAGGAAAAACATATTTCTGAAAGAAATCGGTAAGTGATATTCTACATCTTTAGGAAAAACATATTTCTGAAAGAAATCGGTAAGTGATTGTTAAAATTTTATCATGCTTTCTATACTCACAAAAAAGTAGCCCCTTTTTATAAGCAGCCTCATGATACCTAGTGGTATTGACATAAGAATCTCAATTTGTTATTTTCATATCAACTGATGCAGCACTTTTAACCCAGTCAGCAATCAAGCTGGTTTGGCGCAGTTCTAATGCTCATGTAAGGTCATTAACGCTTATATATGAATGCGTAAGTAAGTAAATCAGTAGATGCGTCGGTATCGGCCATACAACGAGATATTTTATCCTCTTCCCGATTGCACCAGAACAGTGAGATATCTTGCTGAGGTGAAATGGCAAACTTCCCATCAGCTCCCAGTAACTAGCTGAATAGATCTTATTGCCTTTACTGTGCTACTCACGCGTTGAGTGGATGAGTGTTGAGCTCGAACTAGGAACCTTTTGATTGCAAGGTTCGAACTTTCCTACCCAGAGCCTAGCGCTGGCATATTTGTAACATTTCGGAAAACAGCCGTGAAATTTGTCTTAACACGATGATGCCGATGGTGCCAATGGTGCCGATGAATAACCGACGTATCAGATTATTAGTCCACAATTTTATAGTCAGAAAAATTGTCGCTTTTTATCTTACAAATTTAAAACCAGAGACAGGCGTGTTGCCAATTATTTTAGTTGAAGAAAGCCTAAATTGATATCTGTGATTTGCATAATTGCATTTTTTCTAGATTTATACTGATCGACATATTACCTAATTTTTAGAAAAAGCAAAGCTTTCGAATCATTCCAACAATGAAATGGCTCCAAGGTAGTGAGAAAAATTCAATTGTCGGCGTCTGTTTGAAAAAACCTTTATTTGTGTTGACATCTCTATTTTGCTTTTCCTTATAGGTTGAACAACCCTACTGGAGCACAGGTAAATAATTACTATCTTTAAACAGTTTAATTTTTCAAGTCTAAGATACTAACAAACGAAAACTTACTTTCATTAGTTCTTTTGCCAAACCTAATGACTTGGATTAATGTAATAGGAAAAACTAAATTGATTGTATAAGTATAGACTTCTGCCAGCTGCTTTTTAATAGACATTAAAATTTAGAGTGTAAATCTCAGTTCACGGCTTTTTGAGATTAGTGTAGTTCCCGGACCAAAACTTCAGATTGAGTTTTGGCAGAACTTTGAAATTTGGTATGGAGGTAATCCACATCGTGATAATAAGAATTAGAAGTGACCCGTTTTCATTTTGTAGAAAGACCTAACTTAAGTTATTATGATGTGGCAGCTCTAAATGAATGTTCTAAGCAAAAGTAATTCATCCTATTAGCAAATTCTATGTAGTTCTGAGAGCAATACAATCAAAGTTTGATTTATACCATTTTTGCGGTTCATTAACAGTGTAATTTTGTTAGTTAGAACTTGACTGGTTTATCATGTCATAATCATCAATAGATGCAACCCTACATGTACTGGAATGTTTTGAGGAAAAGTACAGAGAAAATACATATACTTGCTTAAAATCGCCATATCTTCCAAAGAAAGAGAGTTTTTTCAAATCTGTTTTCATATTTAGAAAGCTGAAAGGATAAAATTTCATACGTTAAAACATCAATATTGAAAATTTGACGCCACATGCAAAATTGGTGACATCAACAAATTTTTCTTAACGATATATGACTATTGTCAAAGTTTCATGTCAATAACTTTTGCTATCAAAAATTATGAGCTGTTTAATATTTTCTGAATTGATAGTAAAATAGGTTACAGTTCTCACCTGAATGATCATGACTAAGCAAATAATCATGATAAAGATTTGAACTTTTGTGAATATCTTTCTAATAAGATTTTGTTGAAAGTCAAAAGTTTCAAGTTCGCAAAATCTTTCGTTTTGGAGAAATTTTCCCTGGAAAAATACCGTGGACCTACTAGCTCCCGTCCGCCCGCCCCCCTCCCCCCAGTACAAGTAGGATTAAATAGTATATATGTATTGTACGTGTACTGCTGAAGAAAGTGGACTTTGAATTTTGTTTATTCAAGCACCCGATTCGTTTAGTCTATGATCTCTAAAATACGAAACCTGGGAAATCATTTTTCTTCAACATACAAAATCTAGCAATCTGGTGATTCTTTATTTTAGTTAGCTGGTCCATATGCAGAACTAAATCATCCAGCTCACGAGAAATCGTCATACCAAGTTCTCCATCTGTACGAAGAAGCAAAACAAGCAAGGCAGAAAAAAAATGCAGAATATGAAGTTATGGAACACAAAACTGAACAGGATTACGAAGTTACCTTATTGCACGATAATAACGCAATAGATTAATTAACGCGGATTGAAAACTTTTGCGTTAATTAAAACCCCGGTAACTTCTTGTCCTTGTAAATTTCTCATCCGTTATTAAATTTACAGTGTTAACTAAACAGTCGTTAGTACATCCTGCATAAAAAATACAATAAAAGTAGCTAAATTTTTACGATATTTGAAAAGACGAGGACAACTGAAAACGTACATAATAAAGGATCAAATTTCCATCAAGTATCTATCCCTGGTTTCAAGTATGCTACAATGTCTAGAATTCACCAGAAATCCCTTTTATATTTTTGTTTTTCCCGGTTAATATTTGAATCTTCAACAACATAATAAAAGTTAATTTAGCGTAAACTAAATACCACTTAGGCCTTTGAATTTTGGCGAGTCGCATAATTTACCACAAACTTTGAAAAACAAACTCGCAATTCGCGTTAATTTTTGATCGGATTGATTTGTTTCACGTAATATGGTGTACCGCGTCATTTTGTAATATCATTCGTGTAATAAGGTATGTAACTTGTATATCGAAACCTGGAGAATGCGAAAAGGTAATTTTCCAGAAAAGGATGACTTATTGTGTTTGTAACAATTATTGCAGATAAATAAATGTTACCGAACTAGCCAACGGAAAGTTCACAGCAGACAGATGGCATGGACGCATCCAGATTGGGTGTATCCAGAGGTAAGACTTGCTTACTGGAGGAGAGAAAACTTTCATTAAAGTCATTTCAAATGTCATTATGTTTCAACTATGCTTCTGGTTTCTTTGCTTGCGTTATCCTGAATACATACGCTACTGGATGAACATTTACGTCACTGGATATTTTCTCTAAACCAAAACCACATGTAATGAGAGGGTAAAAATAACTTAGCTTATGAAAATAAAAGGCAACACATGCGCGTTCGAGCTTGTTCAGTATGCTAAAAATAGGTCTACAACATTAATAAGAGGTATAACGCAAACTCGTTCACTTATTACGTCATGTTTCGCCTTAGATGCTAAAAATATGGAATTCTCCTTATTTTTTCTGTCTGTCTAACTTCTAATTTATCAATAATACACAATGTGCATAATTAGTAGACTCGATTTTGAATAAAATTTATCTTTACGCTAGCATTCATAGTAGGGGGTAGCATATTAAAACAGAGCTGACAGAGAAATTTATGGAAGAAGTAGCAACTGATATTTTATGATATTGATAATTTTTGAAATTCAAACATTACTTATTTCTTGTGATATATGTTAATATATGTGTTATATATCTTAACATTGGAAGGTTGAACATACTATTTTTAATTTTACTCTGCTTTAAGAGGTATTGTAACTCTATGTTGATTCAAGAAATTTCTCACAAAATTTATTTTCTAAAGAATAGTTTTTTTGTTATCACATTATGATCTAATGTTGCGTTTGGACTTGGTATTTCATTGAAATAGCTTGAAATTATGTGATGAATTTTTCGCCCCTCATGTCCAAGTCGTTCAGCCTCAACATTAATAAAGTAATTCTAACTCCCAGAAAAGCTAGCTAAATATTAATTTTTGTAGAGCAACTATTTTTCAAGCATAAAAAGCGTGAGGAAATTTCATTGCCATCAGTTCTTTAGCCTGTACCTGACTCTACATACTGTAGAACACGTAAGTAGCGGGAAGTCAAATTTTCCGTACCGTTGCGGTGGTCTGGTACAGGCTATCAGTTCTTGAGTTCAATTCATTGTTTGCAACAAATTTATGAAATAGTTGCTAGAGCAATTGCTCTAAAAATGCTTACTCTCGAATCTCAAATAATTTTAGTTTTCTTGTGTTTAGTTATACATATTTATACAGAACACAGCCATAAATAAGCTTTCATCCGTCTATTTTCCGTTCAGAAACATGCATAAACCTACCTTTTTATTTTAAAAATGCTTCGAAAAGCCACCCAAACTGTTTTTCTAACCCCTCTAATGATTTCAACTCCTGCCCTTATTATTAATATTCATCCCAATGCCCAACCCTATCCCTATTATTCGAGAGTAACTAGTTGATTTCATTTTAAACGAAGCCGCTTGAACGCAACAGTATAATAAGGAACGTTATTATTAAAAAAAAGAAGGCGTGACAATGTTAACTAAATGCCTTTTTGTATTGGTTCGTTACCACTTAAACCAACTGTTTTTGATGCTTTTGAAGAATATACCATATGATTATATATATATATTAATAATGTGACTTAGAAAAGTCGAATTTGGTCTACTTCTGTTTTTGTGAATCTTTAGTACGGAGGTAATTACACAGTTTGAATTGCATTCTTCCATCTATTGGTTTTATTCACGTTTTTTGCGCATTTAAAACATTCCATTGCTTTTACGAACAGATCGTTAAATGAATCACTTCTAACTGTTTCTTTTAAATTTACAATTAAGTTATTTCTCTGTTTGTGTATTTAATGTAGAGTATGTCCAGTACAGAGTAGTGCTTGAGTTGTTGAATTGACATTCATATGAAGTTTGCTTTATTATACATGAAAAAAAATTTAGACTATTCATAATAGATATTCTGACACAAATGGTTAACAGAAAAATTGCATGATCTTGGAACGTAACTGAAGTTCAGCTCAGTGGGATGAACCCGTAACTTTGTACTTATACATCAGTCCCAATAACCGGGTATCAGAGTTAATGAAATTAACATAGGTTAATAGCCATCGAGACTCACCTGTGCTCAGCACATCACTAGTTCCCTTGGGCACAGTAGGTTGTACGCTTCTACACCAGTTGTTACAGCATATCACAGGTTGTCCTAAAAGATCAGGTTCTAAGCTTAAGGGTGGTATAGGGTTAAGTGGGTGGTAGGGTGGCTGGACTACTCAAGGCCATGTCCCATAACCACAACTGTACCTATATAAGGCCAACTTGTCCAACATGACTTCTTTTAGTTTGTTGTCAACTTCCCCTCCCTCCCAACGTGCCCTTCTACAGCAGTAATCACAGTTATGTACAGTCAATGTTCTTTTTGTTTGCTTTCATGTACACCACAAACGACGAGCATTAGTTCCACGATAGAGACGCCGTAGTCATCACATCAAGAAAGAGAACAGAGCCAGCCAGCAGGCAGTCAAGACGATCTTCCAAGCCGTTTATTTAGCTCCACGGTATTCCCGCTTTGGCCTCACGGGTTTTTAGACCAGGGGCGGAATAAACGGCGTTGTGGCACGTAGTATCTTGCAGCCTAAAGTGTTTCGACCAGATCTGACTTGTTGCCCTTGAATAAGTATTCACAAATTCAAAAATTTGCATTTTTCTCTCTACAGGTGTGAGACTTGAGATACGTTGTATGAATATCCCCATTGTTGGGATACCAGCATAGTTGTTGGTAAATCCCATTGTTGGGATACCAGCATAGTTGTAGGTACGTCCCATTGTTGGGATACCTGTGTGTCAGACATGTTATTTATTTGATATCGGTACAACCAGTTGTTTGGATACCGGCAATATTCAATTAGCATATTTGTTATGGTGTGTAGCTTTAGGTGTGCATGTGTCAGTGTGTCTATTGAAATTGAAATACAATCCGTCGGTTCCACGTGATAGCTATGGCTAAGGACAGCTCCGGCTTGATAGCTTGACTTGATGTGTGTGGTTCCGTCACTGTTAAAGACAAACGTGAGTTGCAAGTGTCAGGTCCTTCTTCAAGTCAGATCTCCCTAAATTTGTCCTTGCGGCTGCAAGTGTCTTCGCGACCAATTTCCCAATTTTGTATTGCGTTAGTTAGCAATAGATTAGTGCTACTTAATCTACGAGTATTTCTTATCCCTTGTCCCATTCGTTCTATCGTCCGACTAACCTTGCATTTGTTTAATACTTACAGCCAAGGGCCATTGCGTATTGGCTTTAAAATTTCTTGGTCTCAATTGGGCTATTAATTGTCAAATACTATCTCTCAAATTCACTTGTGTTTAATTTATATTTAATTCATTTTTTACTGTTTTACATTGAAGTTGACAATATTTGTAACTCGAATTATAATTGGTCATAACCGCTTGTGCATATTTATTTTATATCTAATCTATTTGTTATTTTTTTGCACACAAGCGTGGATCTAGAGTTACTGCAAAATTGCAGGAGAAGTGTAAAAAATCGTTAAAAAGTCATTATATATTGTCATCAAGTAATATGAATGAATGAAAATTTTAACCCTTAAAAAGGAGGGGGACCACCACACTAGCTAAGCTAAACAAAGGAGGTGGCCACCAAAAAGTTACAAGTCTAAGATACAAAATACCTATAAACACACAACACGCACACAAAAAAACACACAAATAACGCTCAGACTCACCATGCACACAACAAACTTAGCTCTGGGGGAGGAGGAAAAGAAAAAAAAAAATAATAATAATAGATAGATATAATAATAGATAATGACTTTTGAATTACCTATCGCTCTCCTCCTGTAATTTTGCAACACCGCTAGATCCGCGCCTGGCTCATGTTGAATAATGGAATTTTAGCATGGTGATAATGTAAAGGTAATGTTTTTGAGCTGTTTTCAGCGGAAATATTTCCTACTAATTATAAATTTTTCCAGAAACAAACCAATGTTTAGCTAACGGGTGCTAAGAAAAAAAAGTACTTAGATCACTGATAACCAGTGGTGAAACATTGGGAAAAATTGGTACAAATATAGCAACAACAAAAAACAAGTTACCGACTGTATGGAAAATATAAATCTAACTCTTTCCACGCACTCTAATATCCTTCAAGAATCTTTGTTTCACGGCGATTATCGCAAAACAGGGTCCTCTGAAAAAGTGTTAACGCCAAACAAAGTTCACTTGGGTATTCAACAACCAAGGCGTAAAAGAACTAAGGAACGCCACAAATCCGATACAAATCACTTGAGCACATAATACGATTGCCAACTAGGATAATCGATTTTCTTGTAACCTTGTGCACAATAAGGTTTGATTGCATCTGGATCTTGCTTCCCCTATGTCATTAAGAAATCAAATTTGAATAAATACGTACTTGCTATTATTTATTTTAAGTCTCGTGAAATTTATAATTTCAATCTTTACGAAATGGCGACAGGCCGTGTCACAGAAAGACTAGCCTGGCACACAACACCCTGGTTAAAGAGCATTGCATGCAAGCCAAAAAGCAAATGAAACATGATACTACATGCATACGCAATTATTGAATGTTTTAATACAAGCCAGTTTAGGAAATACAAAAATCTCCAAAGTCTTTTAGAATAAAATGACAGATATGGTAAATTTTGGAGAAAAAGAAAAACTTAGCTTTTAGTTCTTCTACTGTTTTTTCATCGCATCGATTGTTTTACTTCTTCCAATAACCACGTTTCTATTTCCACTCACATGGCTTTTATCTTATATCTCACTGTCCATGGTTCAATATCTTCTTTTTTTTTGCAATTTTGCATCTCTTCGCCGTAGATAATTTGATAGATTGGCTCAACGGTGTGGGAAAAAAATTCCGGAAGGAGAAGTTTGCTTTACATATTAACGATTTTGTTTAGTGTAAACAAAACAAAGAAAATGGAAAGAATAGGAACACTGAGTAATGTCTTTAAAACGTTTACAAGATGTTGTTTTATAGAACAATTGATGGGAGGTCTAGAATTGTTTGATCTTACAATGTAAGATCAAACGATTCCAGACCTCCCAGGGAAGGATTTTATACGGGAGACCCTTGATTTTTCTAACTCATTATTAGACTTACCGAGAACTAAAATAAAATCGATAAACTTTTTTAATTATAAACTAGCTAAAAATTGAGTAGGGATTCTTTCTGACAACATACCATCTGAGCACTGTGCCAAAGATACATTCACCTTTGTCGAAGAACTGAAAAAGGTAAGCATGAATCAGTTTATGGTACCGTTTGATGTGAATAGTTTGTTTACCAACATTCCATTAAACTAGCTAAAAATTCCAACATTTTGTTTACCAACATTCCATTAAACGCGACCATAGATCTAGCTGTCAATTTAATTGTCAGCAAAAAACCTGATTTACAGATAACCAAA
>JAUBWS010096665.1:0-11096 GCA_032270445.1 Darlingtonia californica | reverse complement strand
TAATTTTGATGATCAATATTTTAATTTTGATGATCAATATTTTAATTTTTGTCCCTTCTCGGCCACCGTACGGATGATTTACTGCCGTTTACGGCTGTTTTATTGAATAACTCTTACACTTATAACTATATATTTAACTAGCGGTTAAAAGCTACATACAAGCCAAAAATCAAAAAATCTAATAAAAACTAAAATAAAGTAGAAATGAAAAAAATTCCATGACTATCAAGTAAAATTCCATGACTTTTTCAAGACTAAAAAAAATTCCATGACTTTTCCATGACTTCCAGAAATTCCATGACCAGTGGCCACCCTGTGTTAACAATCCTATTGTTTTAAAAGTTTATTGATAAGAATAACCTACAGTACATGATAATTTCAAATTCAGTGTCAACAGACTTCATTTCACTATTTTTAAAGTTGCCAGTAACCTTAAATAAAAAATAGGAACGAATGAAATCTGAAACGTGTGATACATAACATCATACCTCTTTTTGTCCCAGAGAAAAAACTGTCAATTGTCATTGGAGCTTTGGATGCAATTGGTAATTCTTGGTAATGTTCGAGGAATAATAATTGGCAATTGGTAATTCTTGGTAATGTTCGAAGAACTTTGATAATTCTTTCTGTTGTTGTTCTTTTGATTGCAGAGGGCAATGTCATTAAAGGAACAAAGTGATTTGGGCGACCAGTAGTCTTTTTTGTCTCTTTTCATCCTCATGTTACCAAAATTCTGATACACTAATATAATGGGAAACTGACAATTGGAATTTAATTAAATTTCAAAAGCTTTTACAAATTCAGTGAGATCGAGAGAGAAATAACTAATACATATTTCATTTTTTCACCTACGTATGGAGCATAAAAATTATAGTTCTAATAATCAAACTCCTTTAAAAGTTACAGCTCAAATATAGCAATGAAATACTTTTATAAGAGTTTTACTTCAAATGTTCAAAACGATTTTAGTAATGGTTCAGCAGTAATATTTAAAAAATTTAAAGAACAAACCTGGATAACACTGCAGAGAGCCATCACACTAACAAAGGATGCATATTGGAAATTTTTACCCAAAGAAACTGCTTGCATTTTTAAAGACATAATACGATCTTATGTTTGTGTAAATGTCTGGCATCCAACATCAGACATTGATTGGACAAATAAATTGTTGGCTGATGACTTTCGCAATTCTTTTGCAATTTTGTTGACGTAGTTTGTTGATGCATACCAATGTGCATTTTTATGCAGTTCTGCAGCTGTTAAAAGCCGTAAAGTATTGGACAATGATTCATTTCCAATCAATGATGTTGACGTTGCACGAAACAGGCAATTCCCGTCACTTGAAACTCTATAAAAAATACATAACATAGAAACAAGTATATACATAAATCATCATCACTTCAAATTTCTGGTTTTTCTAGGTTTTTCTTAATGTTAGATAACAATAAAACTATATCATAATATTACCTAGCACCAACTAGGAAACCTGAAAGTTACACTACAACCTCAAAAGTATTTCATAAAAGACTTGCTTCAAAATTATCAGAAATCCTTAACTAGTTAAACTTATTTTAAAAAGGAAAGGCTAATTTTCAATTCTCTCGCCAGGTTTCACAGCATTATCTAATCGTATTCTTGAAAAATAGACAATACTAACCTAGTAGGTTTAAGCTGCGGATTGATTTCTAGATTTTTTGACCGTTTGGTACTATGCAAAATGACTGTAGCAAGGTTATCTTGTTTTAAATTACTTTTTTTTAATGGTGGTACTACATATAATTGAGGGAAATGTACCCACAAATGTTTCAAGTTTCCTCACTGCTATTCTCCAGTACCTTCTATAATTCCATTATTTATTATATTCATTGTACTAAAAAAACAATAACTTTTTGTAAAAATGCCACAAAACAATTTTTGCCATACCAACATAACGACAGCCTTAACTCTCCCTACGTACCCCTGGTTGTCTCTCCTTGGCTAAAAGAATATTGATCTGGAGAAATAGATCTGGATCGTGATTGTGAAGTGTGGAAATGCGGTGATCGATGGTTGTGGTGTGGCGGTCATCAGCTTCAATATGATGACGATGATGATGATAGTGGTGTTGAGTATGATGATAATGGTGATAAGTGTCGGCTATGTTGTGGTGATTATGGGCGATGATGTGGTGGGAATGAATTTCGGCTATGTTGTGGAGATGATCGTCGGCTATTTTGTGATGGTGATGAGTGTTGGCTATGTTGTGGAGATTATCGTCGGCGATGCTGTGGTGGTGGTGAAGAATATGATGAAACTGGAGATGAGGAAATTGACGATTTACGATATTTTGATAAATCAACTTGTTGCTTGTGCAATTGGCACTGGTTCTTCTAAAATTTGAAACGATATGGTTCAACCCAGGGTCTCTTCGTTATCCTTTTCACTCTCACTCGATGACGGTAAAGCGAGTAATTGGTTGCACAAACTTTTTTCACCTAAATATAAAGTAACACCACAATAACCATAACCAAACTAAATCAAATGGGAATCATTACCTTCTCAGAATATCAAGGAGATTTAAATGAAGATTGTCGTTAAGATGACTATTGTTCAAAAATATACTTATACTAGTTGTGTTTTTTTCTGTGAGGCCTGTTTTTTTATAAAATAAAATAAGTTGATTTTAAAGATAAAGCGATTTTTAAATTCATACTCGTTTCTTGGAGTATTTAACAGTACTTTTAGAAAAAAAAGCGTTACCTTCTACCATAATATCTACCAATTCACATTTATCCAAGTGTATTTATCATTATCACTATTCTTTTTATTGGTTATGTTGTTGCCTCTAGGCCACCACAAAATCTTTTCTTTTATGTCCAACCATTTCTTGGGAACGTCTTCTGTTCCTCTTTTTGCCCATCATTTTCCTCAACGAAGGAACAGTATGCATATATTTGGTTTTTGGCACTAGTTCTCTTATTATTCATTTTGCTATAAATATAAACATTTAGTGAAAACACGCCACACATGATAAAAGAACACAAAAATTCACCTTAAAAACGCTTAAATAAAATCAATCAAGCGTATAATTTAAGAAAATTCAATTTGAATATCCAACTGAATAATGTCATACCGTCAATTAATAATTCCTTTGCAAATAAGTAGTTTTGTCACCTAAATTAAGAGTTTTTTCTAATATATTTTCTAAGCGTTTTCTAGACACGATTGAAGTAAAGCTAAAAGTCACCCTAGAGAAATATGAAAATTCTCAATTTATTATAATAAATATAATAGTTCCTATAGTTCTTAAGTAAAAATATTTACTCATTCTAAGGTTAATCATGATTCCTTGCTTTACATGCATTTTGGAGGCAAATCATGATACCTTTCCTATATAAAGCGCCTCCCTCTAATAAGCGCTCCCCCCTAAAATTATAAAAAATTAAGAAGACCTATAAGTTAATCAAAAGACTTTTGGAAGATAAAAGTAAAAAACAAGTATTATTTTAGAACATTTTATAATTGATTGCAAGGGTTTTCAAAATAATTTAATAAGCGCATCCCTCTATTAAGCGCCCCCTAAAGTTCGAAAAAATTTAATTGGCGTCCGGGCACAATTAATTGTTACCAAATTAAAAAAGGAAAAAAAATTGTAAAATGCCAATAATAACAGTGGATAAAAACAAATTTTGTAGCTTTTAGGTAAAGACAGAAGTCAATGAATTGTGATTATTGCCTAAATGGTATTCTTAGCACAAATGTTTAAATGAGATAATGTAATAAAATAAATTTAAAACATATATAAAATTTGTAAACGGAATCATTATCAAGTTGATAACCATCGATCACCGCATTTCCACACAAAATTTTTTTTTCTTTCTGCAAAATAACAAAAATTAATTTTCTAAACCTAGATGCACTGGGTCCATCCATCCACCTTTCTAAAACACAGGGGAGGGGGGGGGGGCTGTATAAGCTACCCTGTATAAGTCCAGATTGAAATAAGCTATGCTCATATAACTTAGTGATATTTGATATCTACAGTCCTTCAGCATACCGGGTGGAAGTCCATCTACTCCTGCAGCTTTTTTACGTTTGAAATACACAGTATCGTAAATAGTGAACAATTTCTCTTCATAAACTAGTGTGACATTAAGATAGATCGAAATAATAGTATTGTTTCGATTTATCTTAAAGTTCTTTTTTTTTATAAATAAACAAATTATAACAACAACTATCCCGCCCGGGAGAAGAAAATAAGACTTAAAAGTTTTCATGTTGGAAAGGGCTTCAGTTGGCATCTTCCCCATGATGTAATCCCCATGATGTAAGTTGGATCTTTTGCCAACATTCTCGCCACAAAGAGCCAACCCAGCTGCAACTGGAGGGAAGATGCGAACTTGAAGCCCTCCTCAATAAACTGGTCCAGAAATTCATCTTCTCCAACCAAAAACCTTCTCACCTTCTTCGAGGATTTTGCGAGGTTGCCTAAATAGAATATTTACTTTTACTTAAAATCACATTTATTTCATATATTTAATATATTACAGAAACATTTTTAAAAGAGTATACATATTGCAGAAGTTTTGTAAAAATGTAACTTGAAAATATATATGTATCTGTCACAGGACATTGCGTATCCATGACCCGGAAGTACTTGAGCATCTTCGATATTTTCTCCTCGTATAAAGGTACGGTCTGCAGAATAGTTTGGTAATTTTCGACGACGTAGTTGAAGTTTTGCCACATCGTGCCGCTGAGTTCGGAAACTGCGACAGATGGGCGATTTATAAACTCGCAGGTATCTGGTCTTAGAACCTTTTTCACACAATCCTCATCTAGGGTCTGTCGTTGTGGGCAAGGCCGTAAGGACGGGACAGGTCCTTACGGAATTGCCAAAAGTAATTGACTCCGCTGACTGGCACTATAATGAAGAAGGAAACACAATATTATAAAAAGGGAAATTAGTGTATTTAATGCCAGAATTTGCAAATAAAAATGTTTTATATTGGTAGAGCATTAAATTTGCTTTCCAAAAAGTCTAAACTTGTCGTAAAAATATTTTATAACGACAAAGTTAGCGTGAAGTTTTGTGTCACAAACGATACTGTGTTCAGACATATTTTATATGTGTTTTAAGCAAATGGAAAGCTTCAGCACCTTATAACGAAAGAACCATTGATGCTACGGTTGCGCAACTTTCACTGAAGAAAGAATTTACTAATGTAAACATACTGTTAAAATTTTAAGTAAATTGCTCAAACGGTTGGTGAAATATTGACAGCCATATCTATGAAAAATAGCAACATTTCAGACCCTGTTACTTAGCGACGGCTGTAGCTATGGTTGCCGATTTTTAGTGAACACTGACATTACTGTCATTAGTTCACTGTGAAATTTTGATGTGAAAAAATAAAGGCGTTCACGAGATATTGACAAGTTAAAGTAGCAAAATTTCGGAGTTTTTAATTTATTGTTACTTAGCAACCACTATTGCTATGGGTTAAAAAACGTTAGAACAGTTAATATAGCTTTAGGCAGTATAAAGCCTTAAAACAGTATATTACGAGATTCATACTGGAAGGGTATTGCCATAAAACTCTTAATATCTTAAAAGATCTCTTGCATATCCCAAATGTTCATTGCGTACATGGTCACACTCTTCAACCATTATGCCAACTGCATTAGATAGACATACAAAGTGACTACAAATCTCTGGAGCGATACATTTTTCAATACCACAAGCTCAGTATAAAGAAGGAATTGTCGATATTCAGTTGCCTTCCACCTTTTCACATGATCTAACCCACGAGGTTGCCTTGCAAATTCTGATGGCATTTTTCCTTTTAAGGCTTCAAGACTATTTGAACTCTAGTCAACAGTCTTGGTGATGATTTCTGACGTCTCGGTCCAAACTTCCATGTTAATAGGATTCTTTGAACAACTCCAAGACAGACTAAATGCATATAATCCAAAGGATCCAATTGTTTGATACATTGTATTCCAGAATTACATAAAATTGATATTTCTTTTTGATGTTTTCCCATATACAAATTATTCTGAAAGATTCAACATCTCTATAGTCACAATTTAATTCAACAAATGTCATCCTTGAAGAAACCCAAAATCCTTCTACAGTACAACGCTCGCATCCATTGTAAGCATTATGACTAACAATACCTTTCGAGTACTGTCTTGCAGGAGCATCACACACGAAAGCCCTTACTTCAAATTCTAGAACATGGACTTCTATTTCAATCCCATTTTCAGATAGGACTCTGCATTCATTTGTGATATCTTGTAAAATTTGATGGTTTGCTATTTCCAACATCTTACAAAGAAAAGTGCCAATGCTGATTAAGATGACTTGACTGTAATTGTTATACGTATTCGCAGAAATCTAAATGGCTTTATTTCATGTATTTTTGATTTATGCGTTGTCGGCTGGATATTTTACAGAGAAAAGTGACAATGCCGAATAGGATGAATTCAATGCTAATTTCTATACGCATGCGCAGAAGTTTAAATGGATTTTTTTCATGTTTTGAAAAAAACATTGTCGGCTTGACATTTTATAAAGAAAAGTTGACAATTCAGAATAAAAATGTCCGAGGTTGATTTCTGACAAGTTGAATTTGAAATACATCAGACACAAGTAGAAAGAGAGAAGACTACAATGATGGTACAGTAAATAGTATAACATATGTGTATGATATATTTTTTCAATATACATCGATGGAAAAATATACACAATCACAATAGATCTTAGTCAAAAAATAAGTAGCACGACAAATTTTACAACAAAGCAAAATTAACACGACTGATTTCATGAAAATAAAAACCAGCAACAGAAGATATCCTTAAAACATTTCTTAAGAACCTGGAAAAGTTACTTTAATCTCACTTCTCTCAGTGTTACTCCAACGAGGTTGGTTACTGTTTGAAACAGATTCTGAATATTTTCTCAAAAGTTTATAGTTTATCTATGAAAATAAAAACCAGCAACAGAAGATATCCTTAAAACTTTTCTTGAGAACCTGGAAAACTTACTTTAAACTCACTTCTCTCAGTGTTACTCCAACGAGGTTGGTTGGTTTAGCCAAAGAGTTCTTAAGGTGGTTCCCCTCCCATTTGGCTAAATCACTCAATATTGATCAGAAAAAGTTCATATTTGGTAACATGAACAACCATCATGAAAAATGCCAAAAAACATTTTTTCCTAATTAATTATGCGCATAATTAATTGAGGCGGTTCGTCCAAATTTTCTGCGGTGAATAGCTCAATGAAAAATCATCGGATTCATTTCAAATTTTGTACACACACTTCCTTCCATGTTCCCTATAAATTTCATGGCAATTCTATGTTTTTTTACAGAGATATGATGTTTTCGGTCTGGAATTTCCTATTTATGCAAAATCAGCAAATTTGAGTTTTTGTATAACTCATCAACCATCCACCAGAATTTCTAGAAATTTATAGGGAACATGAAGACTATAATAATAAGCAATCACTGAAAATTTCAAGCAAAACAAACAATTTGTTCAGATTTTATTTACCGCAGAAGTTTTGATTTTGCGCGTTTTTGAAGAAAAAAAGTTTGCGTAAAAATCAAAAAACCCTATCTATATGATAAAAAATCTATATGAAAAAGAACATGTTGGGCTCAATCAAGCAGAATTTTAGAATCTTCCAGCTTCATAAACATTTCCTTCCTTGTCCTTGTTTATCTGCCCAATTTTTTCTAACTGCACGTAAGTATTTGCGTCGGTTTTTCATTGGTGATAATGACTTGCGGATTTTTATTTTGTTATGTTTTTTCACCGATTTTTCATTTTGTAGCTGCTGCATTCTCCCGATGTGACATTTGCCATTCTCATCACCTTCTCGATTCCAGACTTGCCTTCATTAAACTCAATTATGGTAGAGTGTATGCCCATTTCCAACGATTTTCGTCCAAGAAATACGCGTTTGGGGCATCTGGATCAGACGATGCCGTTGAACGACTCATTAACATTTTTAGTCTTACCATGCAAGCACTTATTCAGTAATTTCTCATCCCTGAGTCTATCAAATAGTCCTTTGATTTCAGGTTCATCTTATATGTTTACTGGAAGATTAAATGTGTGCTTTTTGGACTGATCTTTGTTTGTGTTCCAGTAAGAGCACCACGAATCAGGGGCTTGGTTACACCATTTGTGTCGGTCGCAGTCCGGTTGAATGTCGGAGCAGTGAATCATGATGGCGCTAACGTTCTTTTCCATTTGGTAGAGACAGTTGGTATTTTGCCTTATTGCTAAGCCATAACAGTTTCGTATATAGTTAATAGCAGCATCAGTCAATTTACCTCTACCAAACATTTTTTTCTTCCTGTCCTTCGAAGCATCCTTTCGGATATTTCGTAGATTGGTGCCTACTCGCTTCTTCACGTGTCCAATGATTTAACCTTTTTTTATTTCTTTTCCATCATAAGGGTAAAGCTGCACAACTGATGGGGATGCAGATAAATCTCCATCCCCGATAAAAGTTGTGTAGCATAAATTTCTCTTTTTAACAGAACGATTATAAATATCAATCACGCCACTTGTTTCCATGATTTCCGCTGATTCGTGGTGATTGATTTGGCATACATGGGTCTCCTTCCATGTTTCATAATTAGGGGAGTTTTTCCTCTTCTCCCAAAATGTACAAGAAGCACATTTTTTAGTTTTAATTTCAATATCTACAATTTTGTCATGGTCGCGTTCAACACACGAGACGACTCCACTGAGGGACGCGTACCCACGTTGCTGCGACGATCCGTCAAACGAAGCGACAATATCAGACGGTTCTCCAGTATCATTTACAAGCATAGATGCAGCAGTAGCCATACTTTCCTCTGCTACTTTTAGGTAAAGGGGGTGTACAAAATTCACAATCTTTTCATAAGACGACTTCGAAAACGGTGCAGGCATGTTCATATGTCTAGAAAAGTTCTGTATTGCAGAATGCCCGAGTCCAAGTTCTCGAAAAAATATCACTGTCCTAATATTGATATCAAAATGATTGGATGGATTAACTCTTTTGCTAGAACTCAATAGTTCACTGGCTCCATATGAACAACTAATTGAGATCGTTTGGCAGAGCCCTTGCTTTTGAAGTGGATCAACTCCAACGGAACGTGTACCATAGTTGCCGCAACTATTGCACGGATCATTCATGTATTTCAAAATGTTGGAAAAAATGTCACTGTTCATAACAAAGTAAAACTCTTCACCGGCATCATCATTATCAACAGGAGTGTTTAAGTTCAGGGGATCATTCACAGGGTTAGAACTGGTGTCCACACTTTGGGAATCACCGACAGGGGGGACGCAGGTGTCCATATTTACTTCATCGTTTGATTACCAAATCTAGTTCTTTTAGCATTATATCGTTGTTTTCTTCGTCTAGCTGCACTACCCATATCTATATAAATCTTCTAAAACAATCACAAATTATATAGGTAAGACTTGAATCGACAGGAATCCTGCACACTACTGCTAAAAGTTTACAGAACAACCATATACTATGAGTCTGCCCTGTTTTACATCCTAAGATGGTTGTTTTTCCTGTTGACATCCAGTGAAGCGAGAATTGCCAAATTACTGAATTTTTGGAAATACCATGGTTCAGAAATTATTCAATTTGTTTCGTTTGTAGAATGTCTTCTTTCCTATCTTTCATATCCTCTCCAAATTTTATGTTCTCACCAGATGATAACGGGCGAATATTTGTCCAGGGCAATCTTTTCTTTGGGCACGCCTTATTTAAACAAAAGTAAAATTTTTGCTCCACAGCTGTATTTTTCATATAAGGAACAGTCAGTGCCCCCTCAAGTAATAAACATTCATTACCGATACATAAAACTTTTCGACAGTTGGTACACTTGGCAGAACGTTTTGTTTTCTTTTGTACAACATACGTTTGTGGTTGGTTGTTGGCGGGATGTTCGGTTAGAATTGATTTGAAATATTTTTTTTAATTTTCTCTTGACTTTACATGAGTCCATTTTTTCAGGAACAACTTTTCCAGCTGCTTCAAAAATGTTTTTAAGATTCCTGTCTTCTAAATACTTCTCTTTCAAGGATGCAGGCAGACCATCAAGAACGAAGACGTAAACAAAAACAACATGCTTGCAAACTACACGATTGGAATTTTTCCTAAAGTCGTCGCACGTGCAACTTAACGTGTTGGTGATCTCGCATGTATAAGTTGTGCGCGAATTTGAAGTGTTTGCCACATACTTCCTCTTCAGCTGGTTAACAATTTCAACTTTTCGAATTTTCATTTAATTTGCTTGGTTCGTTGCAGCTTCTAGCCGGTTGTCAAACATCTTGTTGTCCGCCACTTTTGCTCGTTTAGGTACATCTGAGCCACCATTTTCAGGACACTTTCGCTTAGTTTTCCTATCTGGTAATACGGTGGAAAAATCTATGATATCTTGCCCACTTCTACAATCCGTGACATAAAGAAATGGCCATCCCCGTCAAATCAATGTTGACTTTTGAAAGATCCCGCCAAAATTCCCAACATTGATATGGGGGATGGGGGATCTGGCCACTAATTTGTTACTGATTGTCTGAGAAATTTGAGAGGTTTTTGGACTTTGGAAATTAAATTTTAGAAAAGTTTTCTTATTGTTTTTATTATTTGAAATACAATTATGTAGGCTAGAAATTTCACGTGCTATTTCAACTACTCTCTCAAAGGCTTGCTTACTTTTAAAAGCCTTCATAAATACTTTTTGTTACTTTGTTATGTGTTCAGTTTTGGTAAGATACTACTTGTTCCTTGACAGGGTTGTCACAAAACTTTCGTCTTGAAATTCCCTGACTCTGCTTAAAATAATGGTGTTTTTCCCTGACTTTTAAGTAAGTGTGCAATATATAGTTTTGTCCCTGACCATACCTGCAAAATCATACTTTTGTCCCTGACCAAAGTAAATTTTCACCGCATGAGAACAGTAAACTTCGAATTAATTCTTTGGTAACACAAGGGCAAAACATTAGCAACACAAATACCTGGAATAATAAAAATACACATCTTTTTTATCATTCAGAATGAAAAACGCAACGCGAGATAATCCGTAATGAAAATA